>JAJMHY010000046.1:0-114505 GCA_030583325.1 Saccharomycopsis selenospora | reverse complement strand
TAAAAAAAAAAAAAAAAAAAAAAAAAAAAAAAAAAGAAAAATTTTAAGGCAAATCAAATCTCAAAAAGAAAAGTAGCTTTTTTCTTTCTTTCATTCCTATCTCAGTCGAGCATGATCCATTAAAGGTATCAATTAATCAATATTTATCAATATATCTGAATAGGCTTGAATACTATATTTCAGATAATCGATAATATTATTAAAAAAATAATTATAATAATAATAATTATAAAAAAATAGAAAAAAATATATATAGAAAGGAATAGTAATATATTATTTCTCTTGAATTTTTTTCTTCTTATTATAACAAATATTAATTTATTTTCAAAATAAAATATAAGAATAAAATAAGAATATTATTCTCTATTTTATAAACATAATCAACTAATAAATATTCATTTAATAAGGTTGAATACTATTTTATTTACTCTCAATTCAACAAAACATGCCACCAAAAGCTGAAGGTGGAAATACAACCACTCCTGACACTACTACCACCAAGAGTAGTAGTAGTCAAGGTAGTTCTGCTGCTGCCACTCCGGCTGCTACTCCTGCTGCTTCTAGTACTACTGCTTCTAATGTCACTAGTAATAACAGTAGCAATCACAATAATAGCAATTACAGCCATAACAACAGCAATAATAACAACAACTATTATCACAACAATAGCAGCCACAATAATCATCACAATAATAACCATAACAACCATCATGGTGGTTACAATAACAGACGTAACAGTTCCAGCAAATACAACAATAATGGTGGAGAATTTGGCCAACAGAATGCTCTTAATTTCTTAAACAAGTTCCCTCAAGCTTATAATTATAATATGTATATGAATGCTGCTGCTGCCGCTAATGGTCAATTAATGGCAGGGGTTCCTTTCCCTGGTGCCTATGGTGGTTTTGGTACTCCTAATTATGGTTACTCCAATATTCCAAGTGGAAGAAACGGTAGTTATGGTAAATTATATTATCCAAACAATTCTCCTTATTCTGGTAATAACAACAATAATAATTCAAATAATAACCGTAATTCTGCTGGTGGTGCTACCAATAATAAGAAATCCCATAATAATGGTTCTTCTCCTTATAAATCAAATGTTAGCACTGCTTCTAGTGCTGCTAATTCTGGTGAATCTAGTGGCGCTATTTCCATTAAGAATCCAAATGGTGAAAATGTTAATTTATCAAATCTTGCTCATACTACCACCCCTAAACTTAGTAGTAACACTAAATTAGCTAATCCAGGTGATGCTTCTGCTACTACTTCTCCTTCAAAATCTGTTTCTAATGATACTGCTGCTTCTCCTGCTGCTGCTGCTGCTACTACTGCTGCTACTGCTACTGCTAAATCTGGTACTGAATCTAGTGATGCTGTTGCCGCCCCAAAAGCTTCTACTGACAATGTTGTTGATAAATTCAGACAAATGGTTTTAGAAAGAGCTGAAAAGAAAAGAATTGAAAAGGAAAAGGAAAATGAAAAGTTAAATGAAAAGAAACTTGAAAAAGAAAGGGTTGAAAAGGAAGAAGCCGAAAAGAAGGCTAAGGAAGAAGCTGAGAAGAAGGCTAAAGAAGCTGAACTTAAGGCTAAGGAAGAAGCTGAGAAGAAGGCTAAAGAAGAAGCCGAACTAAGAGCTAAGGAAGAAGCCGAGAAGAAAGCTAAGGATGAAGCTGAGAAGAAGGCTAAGGATGAAGCTGAACTTAAGGCTAAGGAAGAAGCCGAAAAGAAGGCTAAGGAAGAAGCTGAGAAGAAGGCTAAAGAAGAAGCTGAAAAGAAAGCTAAGGATGAAGCTGAAAAGAAAGCTAAAGATGAAGCTGTTTCTTCTGATGCATTACCAGTGAAACCTTCTAATAATGGTGTTGATCCTGTATTACTTGTCTCTCGTACTAATGGTGATGATGGTGACATTTTAACTAGTCAATTATCTCTTACTGGTTTAATTGAAAAGATTAAAACTTTAAAGCCAATTGAAAACCCTTATGACTTTAAATATCCAGCACCTTTCAAAGCTCCAGATGAAAGTTTAAAGGAAAGCTTTGCTAAAGATCATAAATATAGATATAATCCAGGATTTTTAATTCAATTTGAAAAACCTGCTAGATTCTTTGGTGATAGAGAATGGAGAGAAAAACATGGTTCATTAGTCGCAATTGAATATACTAACAACCGTGGTTACTCTCGTAATTCATCTAATTTCAGAAACTCTCCAGGTGGATTTGGTACTGGTTCCACTATTGGTGGTTCAAGAGCTGGTTCAATGGGTAACCTTAGATCTCAATCTAACGTTAGAAAAGGTTATCAAGGTGGTGAGCCAAAATCTAACTCTAGACAATCATCTAGAAGAAGAGGTGGTGGTAACATGGGTTCTAGAAGAGGTGGCCATGATGAACGTTCTGGATCTAAGAGATCTAACTCTAAGAAGGTTGCTGTTCCAGATGAAGATGAAGTTCAAAATAGATTGAAAAACCTCAATAACCAAATTCTTGAAAAGGAAAAGGTTGAACATGCTGAGCCTGTTAAACCATTAGAAAAGACTTCTAATAGATGGGTTCCAAAAAGTCAACGTAAAAAGGCTGAAGTTGTTAAAAATCCAGATGGAAGTATTAAATTGGATGAAGATGAACTTAAGAGTAAGACTAAATCCTTATTGAATAAGTTAACTTTAGAAAACTTTGACATTATCACTAAAGAAATTATTGCAGTTGCTGAGCAATCTAAATGGGAAGAGGATGCTAAATCTTTGAAAGAAGTTTTGGCATTAACTTTTGCTAAAGCCTGTGATGAACCACATTGGTCTGCTATGTATGCCAATTTCTGTGCAGCCATTGTTAAAAATTTCAGTTCTGAAGTTGTTGACAAGACTGCAACTATGAAGGATGGTTCTTTCTTAAGTGGTGGTACTTTAGTTCGTAGATGTTTACTTTCTACTTGTCAAACTGAATATGAAAAGGGTTGGTCCGATAAATTACCAACTAATGAAGATGGTACTCCGTTAGAGCCAGAATTAATGTCTGATGAATATTATAAAGCTGCTGCCCTTAAGAGAAGAGGGTTAGGTTTAGTGAGATTCATTGGGGAATTGTATATATTGGGATTGCTTACTGACAATGTCATAATGGGTTGTTTACATACATTATCTACTGTTAGTGATGATAACTCCAAAGCTAGAGTTAATCCAGATTCTAAGAATGTTCCATCAGAGGATACTCTTGAATCTTTAGCTCAATTAGTGAGAACTGTTGGTAAAGTTGTTGATAATAGTGGTAATGATAGATGTATTAACTTTTTCAATAATGTCTTTGGTAGAATTAAGACTCTTATCCAATTAGATATTCCATCTAGAACTAAATTCATGTTGATGGATATTATTGATCTTAGAGAACGTAACTGGAAGGATATTACTGGTAATAAAGGTCCAAAAACTATTTCAGAAATTCATCAAGAAGCTGAAAATGCTAGAGCTGAAGAAGAAAAGAAGAACATGGAAAGAAGAAATAGAAGATACAACAGTAATGAACAACGTCAAAATTCTAATTCTAACCTTGAACAAAACAAAGTTTCCAAGATGGATATGCAAAATTTTGGTGTTTTCAGAAAATCTAGTGAAAGTACTTTTGCTCCAGTGAGTTTCAAAAACAAGAATAAATATTCAAGTTCAAACTTACAAAGAAGCAATAATTCTAATACTAGGGAAAACTCTAGAAGATCAGCTAGTAACAACCCTAATTCATCCAACTCTAATGCTTCATTATCATCTAGTAATAATAAAAATAATAGTAACAATAGTAATAGTGCTGGTGGTAATTCTGCGGATGCCAAAGCTGAAGAAACTAAACCTAAGAGCAATATTTTTGATGTTTTACATAATGATAATGATTCTGATGATGAACACGATGAACATGATGAACACGATGAACATGATGAACATGATGAAGAGCATGAGGCTGAACCTACTGAAGCTGCTTCTGCTGCTGCTGCTGAAGTTGAAGATTCCGAGGCAGGTGAAAAAGAACCCAAGGATGCAAGTGATGTGTAAAGAAATAGGAAAATAATTTTTGAAAAGAAATTAATGCAAAATAGAAAATAATTTTATTTATAGACTGGTATATAAAAAAAGAAAACTGTATATTTCTTTTCACTCATTTCTTTCTCTCTGTTCTTTCTCATTTTTTTTTTTTTGTTTTGTTATTATTATTATCACTGCATATAAATAATTAAAGAGGAAATAATTTTTAACTAATTTCGTTAGATTCTTTTTATTTGTTTTTGTTTTCGTCATTATTATGATCTTCTCTTCTTTTTTTAATAATCTCTTGTTATATCCTATTGTTTTTAGTTTAATTGTTATTATTAATTTATCATCATTATCATCATCAAAATCATAATTTATCATCATACTTTTTTCTTTATCATTATTATTACTATTATCATTTACCATTTATTGTTTTACGATAACTATGTTCATCTATGGTTATAATCTGCTTCATATATTATTCTTGAGAATAATACATAGTTAGATATTTCTTCTTTTTTTTAATCATTTTTTTAAGAAAACCTATTGTTAATTATTTTCTTTTCTTTCTTCGACTTATTACTTTTTATCACTATTTATTAAAACCAAAAAATATATATATATATTGTTTTACAACATTTACTACTGTATTTGAATGTTGAAATTCAAATATCTAATTTGATTGGTTGAAAGCTAATTATGCGGTTATGAGCGCATGTAAATCTTTTCGAAAAATAGAGAAATGAGAAAAAACGTAGGTGAATTTTATTTAATATAAACAATCAATCCAATCAACAAACTATACGCCATCCATCTCCTTAATAGAAAAGAAGAGAATTCGCGATAACTAATAATGAGTCAAAGAAATCATGAATTAAGAGAACAAGATCGTTGGCTTCCCATTGCCAATGTAGCCAGATTAATGAAACATACACTTCCAGCGTCAGCTAAAGTATCCAAAGATGCCAAAGAATGTATGCAAGAATGTGTATCGGAATTTATAAGTTTTATCACTAGTGAAGCTAGTGACCGTTGTTTATCAGAAAAGAGAAAAACCATCAATGGTGAAGATATACTATATGCAATGACTGCCTTAGGGTTTGAAAACTACTCTGAAGTTTTAATGATTTATTTAACAAAATATCGTCAACAGCAAGCGATCAGACAAGAACGCGGTGAAACTAGAAAGAGACAAAATAAATCTAGTAGGATTGAAGAATCTTCTAATGATCAAGATCAAATATATAATCACGATCAACAGCAATTCCAGCAAGATAGTAATAATGATAATAGTCAACAACAAATTAAACTGCAACAGCAAGAGTTGGTCAATGCACAAGATATCATTGGAAATATTCCACAACAAGATAATATATTAGGAGTAGATGGTGCTAACCAGCAGCAACAGCAACAGCAACAGCAGCAAATCAATAATGATGGTGATAATACTAATGATAATAATACTGGCAATATTAATAATAATAACAATAACGATAACAATAATAACGATAACAATAATAATAATAATAATAGCTATGGCGCTAATAATACAGAAGATATTAGTATGACTATGAGCACAAAGGATGACACTATGTCATCTGAACAATTTGTTAACGCTACAGCTCAGCAATTCGGAGGCAGCACTGAAGAAGAATTAGTTAAGGAAACTACGGGCGCGGGTGATGTTATTAGTGATGTTGCAAATTCAGAAACTGTTGTTGATACTGTTGAACAATTAACTAACATGAATCAAGGGTTAGAAAATAATGACACTAAGTACTGGTAAATCTATATATAAGCAATGTCTCTATATTAAATAAATGAATGTAACTGATGGATTATGTTATCAATAATAATAGTAATCTTACGCACCAGCCACTGGAGAAAAGAGAGGCTAATTAGGTTCTCCTCTTTCTATAAGACCTCTAGGTGGCATCACAGTAAAGATATAGGCCTGTAAAAATCCAAAAGTCGCCTGTAGACGTGACGAAAATTTTTTTTTTCATCGTTTTTTTTTTCTGATTTTTTTTTTTTTGTTACAAATTTCGTTTATAAACGAAGAGAAAAAAATTTTTTTCTTCTATTTCAACGTGTGATTGATTGATTGATATTAAATCTACAAAACATAATCAAGATATAAAGAAATAAATAACCAAATTATTAATCTATTAATCTATTAATCAATAAATACATACTATACTAAATATGACACAAAGTAAATACGACGCATTAGTCAAATCATTAAAAGAAAGTGATATATTGAATAAATTTCCAGATGTTATTCCACTACATAGAACTTCAGGCTCGGCATCAACTGAAAAAGAACATGAATCTAAAGATATTGAAGGAATATTTCAAGGTCATGATGAAGAACAAATTAGATTAATGCATGAAAACTGTATAGTCTTAGATTATAATGATACTCCAATTGGTGCTGGTACTAAGAAGCTTTGTCATTTAATGGCCAACATTGATCAAGGTCTTTTACACAGAGCATTTTCGGTTTTCTTGTTCAATGATAAAGATGAACTCTTGTTACAACAAAGAGCCACTGAAAAGATAACTTTCCCAGATATGTGGACCAACACATGTTGTTCTCATCCATTATGTACTAAGAGTGAGTTAGGGGAGCTTAGTGACAATAAGGCTGAATTATTAGCCAATTCTATACAAGGTTGCAAAGAAGCTGCATCTAGAAAATTGGAGCATGAACTTGGTATTGCTAATGTTGATCCTAAAGATTTCAAATTCTTGACTAGAATTCATTATAAGTCACCAAATCCAACTGATTCTAAATGGGGTGAACATGAAATTGATTATATCTTAATCTTAAAACAAAATGTTGAATTAAACGTCAATCCAAATGAAGTTAGAGATCAAGTTTATGTATCTGAAAATAAATTAAAAGAAATGATGAATGATGATCTGTTGGTCTTCACTCCTTGGTTTAAGCTTATTTGTGAAAACTATTTATTTAAATGGTGGGATGAATTAAGAAAAGGTAAAGAGTTATCAAGAGATGATACCCTTCACCATTTAATTTAATCTTATTTATTATTTTAATTAATTAATTCATATATTCTTGTTCTTTTTTATTATAATCTTTTTATTTTTGTTTTTGTTAATTGTTTTAAGAAAAACTCCCCTATAAATATCTGCCTTTTTTCTTTTCCTATTTATCTATTATGATTCATTCTATTACCTATTATTATTATTATTATTATTATTATTATTATTATTATTATTATTATTATTATTATTATTATTATTATTATTATTATTATTATTATTATTATTATTATTATTATTATTATTATTACCTATTATTATTACCTATTATTATTATCATTATTATTAGTATCATTATTATTAGTATCATTATTATTATTACCAATATTCTATTTTATCTGTTATCTTTTCTTGATTGACTGATTGATTTCATGTAAACTTATTATACTCCAAAAATGTGGGGCTCAAACTCGCAAAGAGAAAGGAAAATTTTTTGTTGGTATAAAAAAAAGAAGAAAAAGAAAAAACGAGAGAAAAAAAGCAAAAAAAAACAAAAAAAAACTTCATCATCAATTAGTATTTCATTGAATAGTTTAAAGAGGATTTTTTGAAAGAAAAGTATATATATATATTTATTTATTTATTTATTTATTTATTTATTATAAATATCATAAATATTATAAATATCGACTAGAAAAGTCGGACAAAATAATATTAAAAAAGCGATGTCAAATATTAATCAACTGGCTATTAAGCCATTTTTACCGATGCCTTCAACGTCGCACCCAACAACAGAAACCACTGAAGCAAATGTAACTTCAGAAATTCAAGCTAATGGTAACTTGTCAGATAGTATTCACGATTTAGAGCATGATTTAGAGCATGATTTAGAGCATCAAAAACAATTTGATGATAGTAGTAAAAAAAATGATCCTGACGTCGAAATTTCTGATATAAATAAGTCAATGAGTAATTTGAATGTTAATCACAAAAATCTTTCAATGATGAGTATTGATGATAACACCATCCCAGCAAATCCACCTCCTAAGAGAAAATCTACTTTGATTTTAACTGAAGAAGCTGAGCAAGCTATGGCTCATGTTGATGATGCCCTCCACAATAATTTGACTGCAGTAGCCAATGGTGCAGATCAATCAAATAATAATGTCACTAACGGCAGTTCTAATAATAATGCCAGCAGTAGTGCTAATAATCATCAACCAAACAATTCACAAGCAATTTCAGGAGTTAATTCAGATGGTAAACCTGTGAATATTCAATTATTCCCCGTACAAATAGATTGGATTCAAGGTGGTAGTAAAGTTTATGTAACTGGTTCATTCACTGGTTGGACTAAAATGATTAAATTAAGAAAAGTCAATGGTGATGATGGTAAATTTGCTATTAAATTGAATTTACCTGTGGGTACTCATAGATTCAGGTTTGTAGTTGATAATGAATTAAGATTTAGTGATTATTTACCAACAGCTACAGATTCTCGTGGTAATTTTGTTAATTATATTGAAATATTAAATGATCATCAAAAACAGCAGCAGCAACAGCAGCAGCAACCTGTACAACCTGTACAACCTGTACAGCCACAAAATGATAAATTACAACCATTAACTACTGAGGAACAAGCTGCTGAAGAACTTGATTCAGATCGTAATGAAAAGCTTCGTAATGCCAAAGATTCAAAGCTTGGTCTCACTGAAGATGATGATGATATGGGTAATGGATACTCTAGGTTGCATGATAAATCAATGATTAATAACCCAGATACTTTAAAGAAAGATTTCACTTACACTAATACCATCCCATCAATTTTCACTGACCCTCAAGTTATGGAACAGTACTACCTCACATTAGATAAACATAACCGTCAAAATGGTAACAATAACCAATGGTTAGTGCCTCCTCAATTGCCACCACACTTAGACCATGTTATATTGAATAACCAACAACAGAGCAATAGTAATGATGGTGGGTTCAATAAAGAAATTAATGCTGGTGGATCTTTACCAATTCCTAATCATGTTATTTTAAATCATTTGGCCACTACTAGTATCAAGCATAACACGTTAGCTGTTGCTACTACAGTTAGATATAAAAGAAAGTATTTGACTCAGATATTATATGCTCCATTGCAATGAACAAATAAACATAATAAAAAGAAAAAGAAAAAGATCAAAAAGGATTTTTATAATTAATATAAACATTTTAAGAGAGAGAAAATTTTCTTTTAATTGTAAGTACTACAGTGAACTTTGATTTGTAATTGCATAATAATAATATAAGTAAATATGATATTCGAGAAATAGAAAAGAAAGAAAAGAAACTTATGATCCCCATTGGTCAAACCATCTTAAATTAGCCCATAAATCAGACTGGTCCTGTTTAATGTATTCCCCGACAACGTGCGAATAAATCTGGTCAACGTTATTACCACTACCAGAAGTGTCTGTGGTACTATTCAAAATATTCAGGCTATTGTTATTCTCAGATAACAACATCTCAATTGATGATGATGATGCAGAAGGTAGTTTCTGACTCTCTGAATTAATAATATACTTAAATAACATATTATCTTCTAAAAATTGAATGTCATCATCAATGTTATTGCTGTTGTTGTTGTTAGCTGCTGTTAATACATTTGATGATGATTTTGTCGCCGCGGCTGTTGTTTCATTGGTGCTAGCCACCTCGCTAGGATAATCGTTAACTTTATTATCATTAACGGGTTCACGATGACCAAATTGTGTAAATTTGTCCCGATTAACATCATTTGAACCATGGTCTAAATAGCTATACAAATCGTTTTCAAGTTTTTTATTTTTAAGCACAATCATATGATTTAAAGTTTTAAGCACCCAAGAAACTTCCTTACACATGTTGAACTTATCTTGATAAGATACCTCATAAAGCACTTTGTTCACAGAAACGATTTTATTATTGGTTGTGATTGTAGTACTAGGTGTGTATGGATGGAGGTTTGGATATCTAAGTAGAGTGATAATGTTTAAAACCATAATGTATAATTTAGTGACTCTAGATCGATCAATACCACAATTTAATAAAATTAAAGAAGATATACCAATAGATATTAAAGCTGACAAATTCAGATACCAAGGAGTCATTAAAATCGAATTATTGTTTAATTTTTCAAATAATGTCATTAAATTCTCGCATTCAATTAATAATCTTTTAATTTGATTGAATTGTTGATAGTTTGATTTATGAATACTATTGCTTAAATAAATATTTGGTAAATTGACAAATGGATATAAATTTTTCGAATATAAAGAAAAAACCACACAAAAATAATGAATTTTAATCTGTGATGTTAAAAGAGCACTTGTTTTATCACTACAACTTAAGTATGATGATGACAGATGGTTTTGAATATCAAATTTTTTATAATAATCTATACTATTATAATAATTTTGATTATTGTTTAAAGAATCAAATAATTTATTATCATTACACCATCGATTCCAGTGATCTAATTGTCTAGCCACTTTATCATAATCAAAATTAATTAAATCGGGGTTATTAGTCACTTTAAAGAAAACTAGATCTTTAGAAATTATGGCTAGTTGAAGCATAGCTAAAGCCTGCGGAGTTAACCAGCCATCATTATTCTCTTCATCAGTGAAATTCCAACTTGGATAATTTAAATTAATCTCAGAATCTTTAAAATAAGAAACTTTCCCACTTTGAATAGCAAATATTTTCTCAATGGTATAAGCAGACCAAAAAATTCTCTTTGCCTTTAATTTCTCATATTTACTGACATCTTTCTTATCTTGAAAAATTGAATAATAATCAAGTCCCATGCCTCTAATTAATCTCATCATATTCAGAATTGCATAAGAGGTTGAAGATTGTTTTGAAGCGACTCTAAGATAAATGAAAATCAACATCCAAGCTTGAATTAGTTCAAAGGATTCCCAATGGAATGATAATTTCAGCACAATTTCATGAGCAATTTCAAATAATTGTTCTTCTAATCCATATTGATATTTTTGATTAAACTCCGCTTCAGTGAATCTAATTGAAATTGCATAAATTAAATATAAAATTGCAATGAATAAATTATCATTATCACTTGTACCATTACGAGATAATAGATATTTTTGATATTGCATTAAAAAAATTTTCTGATGAATAATTGCAAATAATGGGTTGATCTCGATCAAAAAATAATTGACTAAATAATTTGAAAATTGGCCATTATCTTTATTAACATTTAATAAATCTCTCCAAGAATTATCTCTAAAATAAGAAATATTTGGAGTTGAATTGTTGAAATTGAATTTCAATTTGATATAGTGAGGCCCGCTTAAATTCCAGGCATAAAATTGTCTTCTTGGTTTAATAACTTGAGTTTTTTCATCGTCATCGAATAATAAATCCGAAAGACCCTTAACTAAAATATTATGATCGGTTCTCACTAGTCTCCATTTTAATTTCGAAAAAATATAAACCTCATCGTCATCATACGTGTCCACGTCAGCAATATCATAATTATTATTATTATTATTATTTTTGTTATTATTACTATTATTATTAGTTGATATGAATAGCTGACGTTCTAAATTTTTAATTCGTTCTTCTAAATATTTAGTGTAATTATTGTTGTTATTATTATAACTGGTAAAATTATCTGAATTCTTTAAATTGTTTTCAATTGTCGGTACTATCTTATTATTACTATTCGGAGTAGGTGGTGGCCCAACATTATTATTATTATTATTATTATTAGTTGTCGGCACTGTTTCAGAATAATCGCAAGCTCTGTTATGTTTTGTACAAGTGACACATGGGTGTAAACCATCACATTTAATTTTTTGTTTACGACATCTGTCACACGCTTTATTAACTCTAAGACGATTTTTAGGTTCGACTAGTCTTCTTCTTTTTCCAACCATTAAAAAGTATTCTATTCTATTCTATGAATATAATATAATATAATATATAAAAATTTAAATATCAAAGAGGGATCAATGATGATCTTGTTGACGTTGTTGATTTTTTAAACTTTTCTTAATGATTGATGATACGATGGATCGCATTATTAGTTTACTAGCGAAGAAAATCGGCTTTCCATTTTTCTTTTTTTTTAATTTTCGCTTTGGACAAAAAAAAAGATGAAAAAAAATTTTGAAAGCAAGAAAAGTTGTTTTTATTCCTTTCAGTCTAAAGTTGTTTTTTTTTTTTAATGATTTGATGCATATAACCAATGCTTATCGATAAAATAAATAATAATATGGGCGAAATGAAGAAATTTTTAATTTATAATCCAAATAGTTCAGTATCTATGACTGATAATTTAGAAACAACTATTGGAAAAATTAAATACAATTCAGACATCTTAACCTTCGAAACCGGTCCGAAGAATGCTCCCAAGGAAATCATTGATAGGGAAACATCTTTAGAATCAACTAAAGCTTGTTGGCCAGTGATTAAAGAAAAAATTGAAAAATATAATGGGATTTTGATTTGTTGTTATTCAAAACATCCGTTAGTTGAAAAAATCGATGAATATTTAATTCAACAAAAATTAACCAATTCACATTCTGTGTTAGGTATTTTCCAAGCCTCATTGACTTATGCTGTTAGTAAATTCCCAAGAAACTTCTTGATATTAACATCTAGTGATCCATGGGAAGATATATTGAATAATTCAACTAAAGAGTTTTTTGGTGGTGTTGATGTGCCATTTTTTAAAGGAACTTATGCTAGTAATATTAGTCCAAAAGAATTACTAGAAGAGAAAAATTTTCAAAAATTAATTGATTTAATAAAGAAAATATTGAGTGAAGTTGAAGATATTTCTGTGATTTTATTAGGTTGTGCTGGATTTAGTGGATTAGAAACCAGATTCAACCAACATTTCCCTGAAATTGAGTTTATTGATAGTGTCAATGTTGGTTATAAGTTATTAAGTAATTTTTCAAAGTAAAAAAGGAAAACGGAGGACCAACGGGAAAATGCATGGATATTTTCAACATGGTAAAAAAATATAGGTGGTCTAAGCACCACACACAATTTTATATAACAAGCAGGTATTTTTTAATATATAATTGAATTAGAATTAATATTACAATTTATGTTATTTTATTATTTTTTTTTTGTAATTCTTTTGTATTTTTTTTTGTACTTTTTTTTTGTATTTTTTTTATTATTTATCTGTATGATTAGTTGAATGAGATTCTAAAACAAAATAAAAAAAAATAAATAAAAATAATAAAATATATTGAAAAAAAAAAAAAAAAAAAAAATTATTAATATTACAATAATATGAGAGTTATAGCATTAAACGTTGGTTATCAAATAGTTGGCAATAACATTAGCATACATGGCTGTTGATTGAAGAAATTATGGGAATCTAAGAAATAGCAAAGTGTAGCATTGAGATTCAAATTATGGTATTACAGTAGTACGATAAGTAAATCAATTACACTTAATAAAAACACAATGTGCTTAATACGAATTGTGAAACCTCAAATTCATTAAGAAAAAGCATTTATGAAATGCATTAATGAGTTAAGAGATAGATATCGTCATTTTGAGGAATTAGTCTGCTTACCAACTATTTTTTTTAAACAAATTTTTTTGCAATTTATCCATCAAACTTTTTTTTGAAAATTACTAATCACTCTTGTGTTTCTTATTGCGTTCATTCAATAACAATAAAAATCATTGTCTGATATTTAATTAAAATACGTAGTCCAAGATACCTAAGAAGTCAGGGTACAATCTTAATTAGTACCTATAATAGCGAAAAAAGGTCCTATAGAGTGGCTTGAACAATCCACCCACATGGTGTCCATAATACGAAACATGTTTGCTTAGTCAACTAGTATTACTAAACTATGAAATTCAATCAACTTACACTAACTAATTAATTAAATGTCAATCCTTTCGCTCCAGAGTAAAATAAGCTAAGGGGTTAAACACTCTAAGTACAGTAATTCCAGCACGATGTGATATTTTCAAGGTATATTGAATATACAAAATGAAGTCAAAAACTCATTACAATATATTAATAGCAGTATATTTCAATTAAGCCGTATCACTTTTTTATCAATTCAAAGTAACAATACTCGGATCGATCGCACTAATAGTTATTATTAATAATTAATTTCCTTTGCTTTTTTTTAGGTAAAGAGAAGGGTTTTACGTTTTTATTCTTATTTTTTTGGTTGGACTCTGATTTCCCTGACGATTTGCATTTGAGAAATGGGATTTTATTTATATGAGGAACGTGATATTTTCTAATAAATAACTGCATATCTTATGAAAATCTACCTTAAAAATCAAAAACAAAATATTATAGCACGTGATATAAACGAAGTCAAAAAGCAAAGCAAAGTAAACTATCTATAAAAGCGATTGCAATATCGTCATTGATAACAAGCAATAATAACTAGCAACACCATATGTATTACCAAAATCTTTTCATTTTTATTTTTTGATACTTTTTTTTGCCATCAAATTTTTCTTAAAATTCCTGTTAAGAATGAATATATAAAAAGTGTTGGAATTCCAAATTCTACAGAAAAAAATTATCAATTTTCTTACAACAAAAAAGCATCATCAAAAAAGAGAACCAACAAAACATATAAAAAAGGGGACCAATTCTTTTACTCAATTCTTTCCGACTAATAAAAAGGATCCAACTAAATTTCGTCGTATAATATATAATATCATAATATATTTAGTTTTTTTTGTGTGGCGAAGAAGAACCTCATCAGCAGAAGTCAAATAGATCAATTAAATACCGCATACATATAAACAAAAAAATGAGTCGTTTTGGTGGTGAAGTAAGTTTTTTTTTTTTTTTTTTTTTACTACTATTCTTGATTTAATGTAGCCACACTGCAAATCAATTTGAATGATCACGAAAACAAAAGAATGCAATTGAATCAAATTCATGGATTATTATTTCTATAAATTGTTATAATATTCCTAGGAATTATTGATTTAATAACAATCTTTCTGCTACTTTTTTCTTTTCTTTTCATTTTTTTTCTAAGAATGTTTTTAACTGACAATATTATATTTTTTTATTTTTATAGATACCAGGAAGTTTACCATATGATAGTAGAGTTTCTGGACGTATGATGGGAGATCAATATTACAATCCACGTTATAATAACAGAATCAGCAACTTACCATATATGCAAGATCCTGATAATGTTGTCTATGACGATAATACTGTTAATCAATACGCCTTAGGAGCATATAGAAATAGTCGTAATAACGAGCGTTACGGTAATGGAGGGAACCCTTTTGCTAGGTACCCACGTAGACGTGATACTTATGAAGGTTATGACGATGATATTTATGTTCCTAATCAATTGAGAACTCCTTTACATAACCCATTTGAAAACGAACCATTGGATGATTCAAGAAGAGATTACAGAAACTTGGTCAGAAAATTTCAAAGATTTGATACTTCTGGGGATGGACTTCTCTCCAAGAGGGAATTACGTGAAAATCTAAGAAATAATGATGGGACTTTCTTTAGTCCAAAGACAATTGAAGTTATTTTCAATGTATTCGATAAAGATAATAACAATGCTTTAGATTTAAAAGAATTTTATTACTTGTTAAAAGAATTGAGCTATTGTAATAAGATTTTCAGAAGATTTGATGAAGATGAATCGGGGACTATATCATTTAGAGAATTTTTACAAATTCTCAGACATTTTGGATATCCATTACATGTTAGAACTGTTGCATTCATTTTCCAGAAATTTGCACTTCGTCAACCTAATGGTAGATTCAGTAGAGCCCGTGGTGCCGATATCTCTTTAGTTATGAAGTTTGATAAATTTTTTGAAGCTTTCTTATGTTTAACTTACTTTTATAATCAATATGGCTTTGAGGCTGGTACCGATGACATTGATAATTTTATTTGCCAGAATTTCGATGGGTTGGCTTAGAGATGAAAGATATAATCATCAAATGTATGCTTATTCAAGGGATTTCCCCTGACGAAACATAGTTCCTGAATCTATTTCTACTCTATTCAACGACTTTTTTTGTTACTATTATTATCCTATATAGCTAAGCTTATTCATTATATTATAGTTTTGCTTTGCTTTGCTTTGCTTTTTTTTTCTTCTTCTTCTTAGACTACTAATCAGTTACTTGGTACCCTTTACACTAATAGTTAGACACATTAATCATTACCACTATATTATTATTACTCTTAATTTTTTTCTTTTATGATTTTTTTCTTTTCTTCTATGTAAGTTAGGAAGGCTTATATTGTATCGGTTTTTGTTAGTTTTGCCGTTAATGTTATGTTTTAGTATATTTCTTTTTTCTCTCTTTTTTTTGATTATATAGGCTAATATTATTTTAGTGCTATCATATGATTTACCGTTTTTCCTCAGTTGTTTAACCAATTGAAACAGTCATTGAATTTTGATACATACATATATAGTATCGAAAGATATTGGAAATATAGGGATAACCATTTAGAGACTTAAGAGGAAGTACAGTTACAGCATGTGTGGTGGTGAAGCTAAAATAGATGAAGTTTCTTTGCTATTGCTCAAATTAATAGAGGAGGAAGTCATTATCTTGGTGTATTTGTTTGAAAGAAAGAATGCCCTTCATTTTAGGTATAATCTTAAAACAACAAGTAGAATAATCTACAATTGTAGTAATAAATAAATTCTCTAGGAAAGTCAAGCATTGCCAATTTAGGATATCGAATGGAAAATCAAGAAAGAAAAAGAAAGTTCTTTGTAGCACTAAGATTCTTTTGGCTAAAGTTATACTATTATAGTAAGATTTTTCCCTTTCCATGCAGAAATGTTTGATTGAACTTTAAGTTTCCGCTGTCTTTCCAGAAAATAGGGTATTTTGCCAATCTATAGTTTATATAGGAATATCAATTAATTTAGCTGACTAGCGCAGCTGCACAACTTGCTACAATTGTAATTGTTGCTGATCTACTAACAGTAGCCATAGTTACTGTAATACAAGTTAGTCATAGAGAACTAAAATAAAAAAAAGAAAGAGAAAAAAATTGTGGCTAAAGTTTTTTGTTTAAACCCATTTTGACAATCTGATTATTTGTTTTAACTTAGTTTTGTGCAACGCTCCCTACTTGTGATTCAAAACACATATACTCTCTATCCATATAAGAACAGCCACAGGTGGACCCTCTACGCTACACAACACTAAAATAGTAAATTATTGCATAGGAAAAGTAAGCGGTGAAATTTTTTTAGTGCCCCTATTTGTTAGCTTGAAATTCCATAATATCAGTATTCATATTGTTGATCAGCCATATACATACATTCATGGGTTATCTAATTATAATCAATACTCTGATGCTGGATAAATAGGGAACAAGCATTAGTCTAATTTACTATTACATTATTTAACCTTTTATCAATCTTTTCCTGCCCCTCACTATTTTGACCTGGATATTTTGTACTTGCTACAATTGTTTGTGACATTTTACCGTAAACGACAATTATTAAGATAATGATCACCATAAATGAATAGAATTAAATATTCTCTCATTTACAAATTGCCTTCATGCATTTCTTTTTCTTTTTATATTATTATTATTATTATTATTATACTTCTTGTCTTTTATTAATTTGTATGATAATTTTTTGTTGGGTTTACAGGACAAAAATGTAATGCTGTCTATAAATGAATACTAGATACAACGCAATAATACAAACAATAATGGAAAAATAATGGATAGTCACAAGTAAAACATAATACTTCAAATGTACGCAACATCCAATAATAATAAAATAAATAGAATAAATAGAATAAATAAAATAAACAATTAAATAACAATTGTAGAATATAATCATGTAAAGAGCGAATTTCACCTGAAACACCATATAAAAAAAAATATTTTCTACTGTAGTGCTGAAATTTACTACTGTATGCTATTTAGCATTTTTTTTCAGTTTTAGAGTTTGGTTCAGAAACTGATCTAAAAATTTCCAAAAAAAAATTATTGTGCGTTGGTGTACGTCTTTTGTCTTCTATTTTATTAACATTTGTATCATCTATCCAAACTAAATGGGTTTTATTCTTAACAGTACAGTTGTAGTACCAGTAATATATATCCTTGATAATTTAATTTTAATTTTAATTTAAATTTAATTTGCTGTTTTCTTGATTTTCTGCATCTGTATATAATTGAAACGAAACATTAGCTTCAGCTCCTAATTTCAATATACTATTTTATACTATAATTTGTGAAACTTTTAAAACCTTTTTTATATTCTGAATATTCTACTATATATACTTTGATAAAGCCCTCATTTTCCTACTTTGCAAAAGCTTCACTTTTTTTTTATGGCTTTCTTCTTTTAACCATTGGCTATAATTATCATTGATATTATTAATAAGAACAACTTCTTATAAATACTCACCCATATATGTAAACAAACACAAACACAAACACAAATACAACAACACAATTATAATAACAATGGTTAAATTCTTAAAACATCAAGTGAAAGCTATTGCTCCAGAAAATATTGTTGCTCTTAACCAAAAAGTCCAACTTAATGTTGTGCAACAGCCTGTTAAAGCCAGAGTCAGTGGCCGTAAAGAAACTAAAAACTCTTCTAGACGTCTTGTTGACCCACAACCAATTGTGCAGTTAAACTTACCTAATGCTCAAGGCAAAAACATGATTGACCACTCTTTAGGTATTTACATGGTTAGAGCTTCAATTGACTGTGTTGGTTTTGATGATGCTGAATCCTTCATGAAGAAACAAAGAAAATCTAGAGTATCTAACGAATCTAAAGATTCTATTGATGTTATTAGAGGTACTACTACTGTTACTGCTCAGTTCTACAAAGGTTCTCCTTACATTGCTTGTGCTGTCTTTGATAACTTATCTGTTAGATTCAAAGGTAACTACAGATTGAAATTCGAATTATTCGAAGTTCAATCTTTCAATGGCACTCAAAAACTTATCCACTGGGATCATGCTACTTCTTACTCTGATGTCTTCACTGTTTACACTGATGCCTCTTTTGACGGTTTAGAAGCTTCTCCAATGCTTAATGAACAATTAAAGAAAGCTGGTTGTAGAATCAGAACTAGAAAACCCAAAGCTATTGGTATGCCAAACAACAATAAAAATGCCTCTTCTACTTCTCTTAACGAACGTCAATCTATTGGTACTTTTGATGCTAACAGTATCTTTGGTGCTGCTTCTGCCAATGCTTTACTTAACAACAACACTACCCACAAGATCCATAAACCTGTTAAAACTTATGCCTCTGGTTTCAACAGCAACAACAGTAACTCTAGCTTTAACAGCAGTAACAATGATGTTACTGCTAACTTGCAATTACACTCATTATTAGCTAACCAAATTGCTTCTATCAATACTACCAACAATGGTAACTTAGGTGCTGGACCAATGTCTGCTCCAGTCTCTAGAGCTGCTACTCCATTCGGAGGTCCTCAACAGCAACAACAACTTATTGGTAACAACTTCTTTGATTCCCCAATTGCTAACAATAACCAACAACAACAACTCATGGCTGATTTCTATCTCCGTGCTTCTACTCCTCTTGCTAAAATTAATACTAACAATAGTAATGCTGCTGCTGCTGCTGCTGCTGCAATGACTGGTTCAAGCAATTACTATACTCCACACTCCACTAAGACTGATATCTTTGCTACTCCAATGACTCACTTGCCACTTGAAACTGATTTTTTTAAGAGTCCAAACTTAGATATCTCTCCATTAGAAAATAATGATACCGCTCAAATGTTCGATACTCATACTGCTGGCTATGTTTTGAGTAACAACAACAACGATGCTCGTAAATTAAACTTTGCTAACATGGACAACCTTTTCAACCAACAGAAACAACAACAAATGCCTATTGGTCACCCAAGATCTCAAGAAGCTATTTCAGAAACATTTAGCTTATTGAAAAAGCAACAACAACAGCAACAAAATGCTATTGCTGCTCAGATTATGATGGCTTCAAATGCTGCTGCTACTACTACCAATGATAGCAACGATTTTGAAGCTTTATTGCAAGATACTACTAATAACAGTGGTTTAGAAATGTTTGAAAATCCATTTGCCTTTAATGAGTTAGGTTTCACTTTCTAATTATTCATTTAGTCTTATATATACACTATTCATGCTTTTGTCTTTTGTTAACGATTTTTTCATTTGGTTTTTTTCTCATCATACCTTTTTCACTTCTTAATATTTTTGTTTTCTATTCAATTTTATTTACTTTAGATTTTTATTTTTTTGGTTTCATTACATACACTCTCGGATATAGACTTACTAATACAATTACGTTATTATAAATTAAAACCATCAATTGTAAGAACTTCTTGTTTCTAAATACATAGTGCAGAACATATTGACAACTAACGGTTGTATTATATTGTAAAATGTTCTAGAAAAGATAAAGAATTTAAATTAAATGTTTTTTTCTAGGGGCTTGATGAACTAATTAATAAATTGTAGAATAACCAAGATGTTTGTAAGTATAGTTTTTGAAGTACTCACTCATTATCTCCACGATACTGTGTCAAACTAACAAAGAATACCTGCATATCTGAAATTTTTTTTTATCTTGGCCTTTGAAGAATGGTAATCTTTTTCTTCTTATAAAGACGAGCATCGAATCTGGCGTTAAAACGAAATAGAACAAAAACATTCCAAAGTTTCCACTTTAACTAAAAAATTACCCAAAATATCTTTTCATAGTGAAGAAGAAGAAGAAGTCATGCTAGTTTCTAAAATTGACAGTGACATTGTTGAAGATGACGAAGTTGTTGATGATTTGTTTGCAGCAGTAGTATCAGCTTCCAATAATTTGAAATCTTAGAAAAATTATCAAAACTACTATGACAAACCAAAAGTTATAAAGGAAGAAGTCAAAGAATTCAAAAACATGAATACATTTGCAATTCTAATTTCGAAACTCATTGATTTTAACAGTGATATCAATAAACGAACCAAAGCTACAGTAAAAAAATTCAATGGAGTTGATTATAAATAATTAATGACACACATATATTCCTTTCTTTCCATAACTCCTTTCTATTCTCTATATGATGCATTTTATGATAATGCTATTGAATATAGTTACCTAATGATATAATCTTACAATTGTGATTTTTTTGATATGCAACTCATTTTTTACTATAAACACTACGATCCCTTTTTTGCTTCAAATCGTTCCTATATAGGGAAAGAATCGCGAAGTTTCAAATTTCTTTATTGATAAGTCAATTGCAAATGGTAATATTATCATGATTCTGTATACTGAATAATTTGTCAGATTCATAAACCCTTACTATAGATAACATAGCATTGTTTATTAAATTAGTAGATATAATGATAGCAGGTTCGTGATGGCGTATTTTGTATATTGATAGATTAGTTAATACTAATGATATGCCAATTGGGGACATTATATTACTCTGATGATATAGAATAGCCAATTGCTTTTCCTCTTGATGATTACAATCATGAACACTTCGATTTTTATTACTATGATGGAGTGGAAATTATTTAAAGAGAGTACTCTAGCTAATTCATTAGCTAATTAATTGTAGCTTTAAACTGAATTGGTTCCAAAAAAAGAGAACATTAGCTACACTAAGAGGAAAGAAAGAAAAAAATTCTTTGGTACCGAACCTGTATATCACATGACTTGCAGGCACTTAGACGCGAAAATTAGGAAATTCAAACAAACGAAACGGGTATAAAAAGTTCTAATTTTGGGAGGCTTGCAGCAATAGTTCAAAGGAGACAATTTTAACATAGACATTTAAATCTTTTTTAGCGTAGATCTCTTGAACCTTTGGAGTATTAAATATTATTATACTATTTTAATTTTGAAATGAAATGAATTAATTATGAAAATTTTAGATAAAAGTATTGGTCTTTCCCTTGAAATAGTTAGTTTTTCTTTTTTTTTTTTTTTTTTTTTTTTTTTTAATAATATATTTTTCTTTTCTACTTCTTGGAATAATCATCTTTACAAACTATAACCACATTCATTCATTCATTCATTCATTCGTTCATTCCTTCGTTCAGTCATTCTTTTAAAGACAACTACATTCGCTTAACTCTTTTTATTTGATTTTTTTTGCTTCTTTTCTCATTCTTTCTGTGGTCTTATTCATTCATTCGCTTAGTTCTTTCACATATCATTTTTAATGTCTTTAACCAGTAATCAATCAATATGAAACTTATACTATTATTTCTTATACTAATATCATCACTCGTGGCCACTGTATTAAGTGACGATCTCTATCAAGGGTTTTCGTTCAATTCTCAATTCCCGTTAGTGGCGAGATATAATTCACAATATTCATTCACATTTTCTCAGGATACAATTGAATCCTCTTCTGGGTCTTCCTCAATAAGTTACACTCTTGAGAATGCCCCATCATGGCTTTCAATGAATTCTGATTCACGCACATTATCCGGAACCCCAACTTCTGACAATGAAGAAGACACGGAAATATCTTTTAATATCATTGGGAATAATGAGTACTCAACTAATAATACTTTACAAATATCGAATAAAACTCCACCTTCAATATACTCAGAAAGTTGTATTTTAGACCAGCTTTCAAACTATGGTCAGACAAATGGGGTCAATGGGTTAGTTATCGTGCCTGGTGACGAGTTTTCATTCTCTTTTGCAAAAGACAAGACTTTTGTTAAAGGTTCTGGTGACATTGTTGCTTATTATGGACTTTCAGAGAATAGAACTTCTTTACCAGCTTGGATTAAATTTCAAGAATCTGAGAATAATTTAACTTTCTATGGTACCGCTCCTGCAGTCAATTCTAAAATTGCTCCTTCTATTGAATATAGTTTTGACCTTGTAGCCACTGATTTCGCTGGCTACTCGGGGGTGATTTCCACTTTTATGCTTGTCTCTGGTGCTCATCAACTTTCTACTTCTATCACTTCTAACATTGTCATTTCTCCAGATTCCAACACAGATTCCACTGACGCTTTCAACGTTTCAATACCCATCGAGCAAGTTTATTTTGATAGTGCCGTCATTGATAAGAGTAATATTTCTACTATAACGTTGAGCAGCACTGCTCCGTCTTGGGTTAGATTAGACCAAACTTCTATGACTATTGGTGGTCAATTCCCTGCAAATAATTCTTTTGAAACTTATACTTTCAATGTTAATATATTTGATTTATTCGAGGATACTATCGCTTTACCTTTTCAAATAATCAATGGTTCAACTACATTAACTAACTCAACGAATACTTATAATTCATCAACTACATCTAATACAACCACCTCTACAAGTACAAGTACATCATCTAGTAGTTCAAGTGAAACTACTGTTTCTGCCTTTAAATTAAACGCAGTTTCTAATGTCAATGCTACTAAAAATTCTTGGTTTCAATATTCTTTAAGTGATTCTTTGTTTAATGATCGTAACAATACTAAAATCATTGTTAATTATACAAACTTAGATTCCAATTCTAAAAGATCTATTGCTCAAAATCTGGATTGGTTGACTTACCACTCTAACAATTATACTTTTAATGGTATTGTCCCATCAAAATTCGAATCTATTAAAGTTTCTGTGACTGGAGCTGTTTCTCAACATTCTGTTGCTAAACGTGATTCTAATACTAACCAACTTAGCTTTGAAATCATTAGTAAATCTGCTGCTGGATCATCACATTCTGGATTATCAAAAAATAAAAAGCTTGCAATTATTCTTGGTACTATTATTCCAGTAATGTTTTTAATTCTTTTAGGATTTTTAATATTCTGTTGTTGTAGAGTTAAGAGAAGAAGAGAACAACAACATGAAAAGGAAAAGCAAGACCCTGAAGCCTTGAAAATTTCTAACCCAATTTTAAATAATCCAAATAATGGTACTACTGTAACTGCTTCTAATTTCGATGAAAAGGAAATTACTAGTGAATATAGTATTAAACTTGACGGCGATAATCCAGATGATACCAAATTAACTGACGATACTAAACATGAAAACTGGGAATCTTTAAATGATTATGATTATGCTGCTTCTTTCAAACACGAAGATTTTAATTCGTTACAACAAAACCATAATCATTCTGATTCAGTTAATGACCCATATGCTGTTACTGCTGCTGCGGCTGCTAGTTTACCAGCGGGCGCAGTCATTATTGATGGATCCAATTCATCTGAACATTCATCTGCTACTCATGTTGACGATTTAAATAATGATAGCAGCACTGGCAATGTTCTTAGATTACATTCAACTACTGATAGTAGCGATGCTAGATACGTTGATACTGTTGAGTATCAATTAAACAATAATTCATCATCTAATAACAATGACAGTCCAATTTCTCTGAGACGTCGTGTTAAAAGACCTTCTACTGAAAACTTGCTTGATTTCCCAGAGAATCTTTCATCTAGTAACTTGAGTAAACATAACGATTATTTAAACCGTTCTAGTGAATACTCATCAGCTATTGCTCCTCCAGCTTCTATTGGTGTTGCAGCTTCTGCTGACGCTCATGAAACTTCTATTATATCTGTTAATGATCCTGATAATAAAGCTACGGTTTCTACTACTACTGCTGCTGCTGCTGCTGCTAATAATAATAATTCATCTGATAACATTGTTTTCCCAAATCCTTCTGTTGATACAACTAACACTCATATACACAATAAACATATTTCAGATACACTTAATAATACTAAAAATAATGATACTGCTACTGCTCCAGTTGATACTGCTCCAGTCACTGCTGCTACTGTTGCTGCTGCAATAAACGCTAACAATCTTGATTCAGATGCAATTCCAAAACGTTCAAGTTCTAGAATCATCCCTAAAAAATCATGGCGTCAGGCAGTTGATTCTTCTAGATCTAAATACAATGGCGAAAGAAGACAAGAATCTATCAATTCTTTAGCAACAGTTTCCACAGATGAATTATTCTCAGTGAGATTAGTCGACAACAGAATCAGCAGAGATGTTAATGCTAGTGAAACACTTTTAGTCAATAAAGAATTAATCGGTGATCGTGGGTCTTTGGCCTCATCTAATCAATATTCTGGTAATGTTGAAAGATTAGATTCTGAAGGTAATATTGTTTCATTTAATAATACCTCTAATGACGGCAGCCAAAGCAATAGAAGTAGTATGAATTCAAATTCTACTTCTGATTCTTCCAAGAGAAAATCTAAGATAACTACATCTACTAATAATCTTGATGTTCTTCAAGAAGAACATGATGTTGCTAATTTTAGTACTGAGGTTGGTAGGGACATGAATTTCATTGTTAATAGTGGATCAATGGAAACTTCAATTGCCAATGCTACGGCTGTTGGAAGATCTGCTATTTTAATGAATTCATATTCTGCTAAATCTAGACAACAAAAGGCAATCCATTCTAGAAAGAGAAACATCTCTCAAACATATTCATCATCATCTGATTCAAATAAAAAATCATCAGAAGCATCATCACATTCATACACGAATTCTGGATCCGGTGCATCTTCTGGTCAACTACAACACAGTGTACAAGAATCATTTGATTTTGAGAATTTCGGTGTTGGTAGTAATTCATTACCAGTGATCCATTCACCTATCCATTCAAACATTGAACTCTCCTCATCATCCTCATCATCTCACCACCAAGCCATTGGTAATAACAGTGGTAATAGTGAACATCTTGAAGAAGCTGATTTACAAATATCAATTAGTGATTTTGCTAATACTGATCATGATAATGACAATTTAAACACTCATCATAAGAAGATTACTAATTCCTCTCATGAACAATCTGGTCAAGACATTAGATATGTCAATGTTGCTGAAAGACGGTTGACTATTGACGCTCAAAGACATTCATCTGCTCATAAAAGAAGCTTTGCAAGTATGGGTGGTGGAAGTAGTCAATCTTCTGAAGCTGCAGTGTTTGATTATACTGAGTAAGTTTTATTGTTGATATTATTTATTTAACTTTTTAATGCTTATTATTTTTTTCATAGCTCTTAATAAATCTTTTATATTTTAATCTGTTACTATAATTAGTGCTACAATAAGTTTTTACATCAAATCTTTGATTTGATCTACCAGATAATTAGTTGTTGATATTAGTAGTTGTATATAAAATCCAATTAGTACTTCCCATATATAAACAAAAATATAAAAATAAAATAAAAATAAGTACAAAACAAATAATAGTAGTACAGACCATTAAATAGGTATAAAATAAAGTACAGAAAAGATATTTTTTCTATCTAACATCAATTTCTGAATAATATCAACAATATTATACAAACAAAAAAAAAAAAAAAGAAAAATCAAAAAAAAAAAATCAAAAAAAAACCTCCCTCTAACCTACAATTCTAATTATTCATTTTTAATTGTTTCTTTAATTCGGAAGCAATAAGTTGATTTGAATTTGTAGTGACATTGTTGGCAGGAGTAAGAGATGAGTTACTACCATTATTACTAGAACTATAGTTAACAAATTGTTGATGTTGAGGAACTTGTTGTCCTTGTTGAGGAGGTGGCGGATAACCAGCAAAAGGTTGTGGTTGGTGATGATAATAGTTATTATTCATAGGAGGTTGATGATAACCAGGAGGTGGAGGGTATAATTGAACTGGCCCAGTAATAGCTCCTTGAGGGAGGTGTGACATTGCACCAGGTGGATAACCATTAAACCCTTGTTGTTGTGGAGGTGGGTATCCAGCAGCAGGGTATCCATAATAGCCTTGTGGAGGTTGATGAGAAGGGATATGGTTGACTTGTTGAGGTTGAGGAGGAGTGATTGTTTGATTTGAAGACGAAGAAGAAGAAGAAGCAGAAGAAGACGAAGAAGCAATTAGTTCATTGAAAGATATTTTCTTACCACTGTCAGTGCTTTTAGCAGAATTCAGTTTAAAGCTTGGTTTTGGTAATTCCGAAATTTTTGGTTCAGCATGAAATGAAGATCCAGCATAAGCAATAGAATTAGATGATGAATAACCATTATTGGCCTTGTTCTTATTCAGATTGTCATTATTGGCTTTGTTCTTATTCAGATTGTCATTATTGACCTTGTTCTTATTCAGATTGTCATTATTGGTTCTGTTCTTATTCAGATTATCATTATTTGATTGATGATTATTAGAATGAGATTTACGTTTTTGATGTGATTTATTGTTGTTGTTATTGTTATTGCTGCTATTGTTATTGTTATTATTGTTATTGTTGTTGTTATTTGATGAATAGCCAAAATTCACTGGTTGACCATTAGGTAACGTGGGTATAGCCATTTTCAAAGAGTTATAATATATAATACAATTACTTTTTTTTAGTATTAATTTTTTTTTGAATTTTTTTAAATATATATATATATTGATAATAAAGAATAACTCAAGATTTCGATTATTATTTATATTTATATTATAATGTAATGTATTATTTATTTTTTTTGTGATTTAATATATTCTCCTTAAACTTGCCACACTAGGAATATTCTAATTAAAAGGTATTTTTTAATTAAAATTCAACGATGGAATTTTTCCTGTGTTTTACAATTTTTTCCTCTATATGAATAACCATGGTTATGCGGCGAAGGTTTGAATACCAGGTAACTTTTATAATTAAACCGGTCCGGACCCTCGGAAATATACGTTCAATATTTGCATGATAATATATAACAAACTATTATTATTATATGGATAAATAAATTACTTGCAAAAAGTCTAACAAAACGAAAAATTAAGTTAATATTCATTATCGTGATTGAAATCAAAAATCGATAATTAGGTATAATAATAATATAATATATAAAAAAATAAAATAAAATAAATAAATATAAAAAACCCACCAGTATAGAAAATGAAATAGCAATATAAAAACATAGATGTAAAATAAAAAAAAAACAAGTTTGACATGTAAAATAAAGATTAAAAAAAAAATGGGATAATGATTAGCCATATTATTTTCGAGGAAGCAAATTTTCAGCAATCAACTCAAATCATCAAACGAGCATTAGATACAGAAGCTCAAGTTATCAGACAAGTTGAGAATAAAAAAAAAAAGACCGTCAGGAAAGAAACTAGCAACAAAGATAGATGTAGTTGAAAAAAGAAGGTAGGGAGACGAGACGATAATAGTTAGCAGATAAAAGTTAGCAAATTAAAGACAGAAGAATTTAATATTCATAAATTGGAGTATTGATAATTCTTTTATGAATAAAACCATCAGAACGTTTTAAACTTAATTTAGGAGCAATAGGAGAAATAGGTAATTCAGAGACCGAAGCGCTATTGCTATTATTACAGAATAAAGAACGAGGACGAAGTTCATAATCGAATTTAGCACCGTTGTTAGATTTTGACATGAAGGAAATAGTAGTGTTGATAGTTTCAGAATCATCATTATCAAAACCAAAAGAAGAAAGAGCTGGAGAAGCAGCAGTGACTGGAGAAGAAGGTAAAAGATTATCAGAATTAGAACTAGTACAAGCAGCCAACGAAGGTAAGTTATTACTAGAACCAAACCCACAATTATTATTACGATGAAAATTAGTAGAAGATTTGCTATTAGCACGGCGATAACTGATTGAAGAACTAGATCTTTTCAGATAGATGGAATCAGTTCTTTCAAAATTCATAAATGAAGAAACTCTTTTAGAGAGTTTACTTTGTTTAGATTTGAAATTCAAAGAAGTCAGTTTAGCGAAAGACATGGTTGTAGTAGGAGAAGTAGGATTAGACTCACTAAAATCAATAGCGGATTTGTTTAAAGATAACAAAGTGTCACAAGAATCAGAACGGATCATAGAACTTTCAGAAGAAGAGTTAGAAAGTGGTGTTTTGATGCAAAGGTTTTTTTGCACAAAATCTTTATGATTCTTAGTAGGGAAACTTGGAGCCGGGAGTAAAATAGAGGAATCGTTAGATTGCTTTTTAAGGTTGTCAACGGAATCAATAGTAGTGTTATTATCAGAAGAAGTAGAAGAGGCAGCGGTTAATCCATTATAGGACACATCAGAATCATCAGTGGAAGTAGTAGTATCATTATCGTCGTTATTATTATTATCATCGAAATTGATGAATGGAAGAGTATCAAATAAATCAGCAATGAACTGGCTAGCACTAACATCATCAGCGTCAACATCGGTTTCAGGCTTGTTAATAGCTTGCGCGATTATCTTGTTGGAGGCAGTATTGGAAATGGATTGATTAGCTAGTTGGAGTTTTAAAGATTTATTTTCGGAGATTAAAGATTGATTTTCATTTTCGGCTAATTTTAATTTTTCTAATAATTGAATATTAGCACTTTCGTAAGTTTTCATTAAATCATTATGATATTCATTGTTGATTGATTCAGTATTGGTGTTCGTAGCATTTGCGGTTTCTAATTTTTTTTCAAGGGAAACAATTTTAATATTTTGAGTTGATAATTTCAATCTCAATTGAGCGATAGTATTCTCTAACATGCCAATCTTTTTAGATTGGTTATCCAATATTAGATTATTTTCATTATTATTACAATTAAGAGAATTCTTAATCTTTTGTAGGAGCAAAGGCATCTTTGGCTGATATTTTGTTTATAATAAAAGAGCGGAACTGGATAAATAAATAAAAAACAATTAAGAGAGAGCGAATGACAAAAAAGATAGTTCGATATCTTTTAAATATATTTGTTTGTTTATATTTTATATACAAAAAACATGAAAATTAAAATTTACAAGAACAAAAAGAAAGTAAACAAATGAATATTCTGGGGGAATTTGATTTGATTATATATGATTTTCAATGTCTGTAGAAGAAAATTTTTCTCCTTCTTCTGCTTGTTGACAATAATAAAGATTTCCTCTTGGATATTACGAGACTCTTCTTCTTTCTACAGTGTTTACAGCAATAAAAATTTTTTTTAAGTTTCTGTTTATAAGTCAATATTTAAGGTTACTATAATAACAAAAAAAAAATTTTTTTTTACTGTGGGCTATAAAAAAAAAAGACTCTACCTTCATCAAAAAATTTTCTCTACTTTCCAAAATGAGAATAAATAATAACAAGAAACTTAGAAGATGGTGCTTTATGATAATTAATGTAGACTTGAGTTGTTTTTTCATTTGTTTACTTTGTTTACTGAATCCCATTTGTACAGAGATTACTTGATTCTTGAAATGCTCTTACATTATTCGGCGATAGAGATACCTACCATAAATATCAGACTTGAAAAGTATTAAGAAATATGGAAATATTGAAAAGTATTGATTGAGACATTGTAAATTATGGCAAATCAAAGTGACTAAAAGATATAACCATATAAAAGAATACGGGTATCAAGGGGCTACTTTCTGAGCTACTTTCTGAGCTACTTTCTAGGCCTCTTTCTGGGCCTCTTTCTAGGCCTCTTTCTGGGTTTCTCTCAGGAATAACAATGAATTTAAAGCATCGATTTGTGCAACCATTCGGTAGACCTAGACCATTCGTGATAAGGAATACTTTTGTTTTCCTTCATTATTGTATTCAAACAGTTATCTTCTACATAGAGCACAAGCAGGTTCCCATTGTCATTCGGCCAATTGCTGCTCTGTTTTTCATGTTTGTTATTATTGCCATTAATTTAACGGTTGATCAATCATACAAACACCCCTTTTTTTATCTTTTCTTCCATTTGATTGACCCTTAATACCCTGAAGATAATCGTAATTAATAATTAACAATTAATTAACAGTTAATTAACAATTAATTAATACTTAATCAACCAAGACACTTCTGAGAGAAATAAAGGAAATTTCTTACTATAGAAACCTCTGCATAGAGGTGCACTGAAATACATATAGCTACATAAACAAACAAGCTGAAAAATTTTCTTTTTCTTTTGTTTTCCGAAAGGGTCTGCAATATGCCCCAATTATCACTAAATACACTCCGCATTTGCACCTTCTTTGTTTATCAAATGTGTTTTAATTGCTAAGTGTCTTTCAAATGCCTATCTATCAATTTATTCTGTTACCCAAGTTGGCGAGGTATTATTATCAATACAATATTACAATATTGGAAAAACAATACACAATACCATGTTTGGTGCAAATCATTATTGTATTAGTTATTTGTTCTCATTCGGAACTTGTTATTGCTCATGTTTGCATTCCCATCAATACTTTAATTCTCCAGAGCTATCAATCAGTTCCCTATCCTTTGTTATTCTAATTAATTCTAATTAATTCTAATTAATTCTAATTAATTCTAATTCATTTTGTATATACCTACTGTTCTACCAACGATTAAAAACAACACAACCAGGAAATTATTCGGCAGTATTGTTATTGTTTTCTCGAATTGTAAACATTAGTCACATGTGTTTGTTTTTGCTTTGTTTTTGTTTTGTTTTTGTTTTTTAATTGTAAATATTAGTCACATGAAATCATGTGACGCAATTTCAAAGAGCCTTTTTGCTTGTTAAATATATCTCTTTAATTTTACAATGCTATATAGTAATATCTGCACAATTTAAATATATATATATATATATATATATATACCATTTTAGCGGATTTTTTGAGATGTTATTATTGCTCCACAATCACATATCACCACTCTTATCAATACTGATTTCGTTTTTATGAGACACCTGTCCCATCGGTTCCCAATCAATGGTTTCAAATAATTTAAATCCATTTTTATTTTTGTTACACACTTTCCTATGATGAATTTCTCCGACCGATGCTACTAAACATTGTATATGTCTTTTTCGAGGGCTAACTGTGTAAAATCATGTGCCTATGAAGAAAAAAAATGGTGATTAGTAATGATATTAATGATCTATGTTGTGCTTATTATGGGTTTTTTTTAAATAATGTAGGATAACAAACCGATTAGTTTACTGCCTAGTTTATTATCCTAATTTAGTTAGTGCATGATATATTAGTTTAAAATATTTACAACAGCAGAAGTCAGTGGACCAATCAGTGGGCAATAGGTGGCCAATCAGTGAGCTATTTAGAGAATACATTGAATATTAGTAATCACCAATTAATATATTGTTTGAGTATTAACTTCACAATATTTATTTGAAATATACTACAACTAGTCTGCTGATATTCGCAAATTTCTTTATTTTGTTTCCCTTTTTTTCCACTTTTTTCCCTTATAAATAAAGCAACTTCCCCTTTTCTTGCTTTTCATTTTCATTTTCATTTCATTTTCATTTCATTATCCACTATCAATTGAATTACTATCACAAATACTGAAAAAATGTCTATTGCTCCATACAAATTAAATTCTGGTTATGAAATCCCACCAATTGGGTTAGGTGTCTACTTAAGTGGGGCCGATATTGTTGAAGATGTCGTTTATAAAGCTCTCAAAGACGGATATCGCCATATTGATTCTGCTCAAGCTTATGGCAATGAGAAAGAAGTCATCAAGGGGATCAAGAAATGGCTCGATGAAGATCCAATTAAACATAAAAGATCGGATGTTTTTTACACTACTAAGATTCAACATGCCTTTATTACCGAGGGCTACGAAGCTGTGGTTAAATCAATCAAGGGTAGAATTGAATTAGCAGTTCCTGAAATCGACTACATCGATTTGATTTTACTTCATGCTCCAGTGAAATCTGCTAAAAATAGATTAGATGCTTGGAAGGCATTACAAGAATTTTACGTTGACGATAATAAAAAACTGTTACACAGTATCGGGGTTTCCAACTATGGGGTTGGCCATTTAGAAGAATTATTGAATTGGTCTGAATTGAAAGTTAAACCTGCCGTTAACCAAATTGAATTGAATCCTTGGTTGACCCATGATGACATTGTTCAATTCTCCAAGAAGCACGGCATTGTTATTGAAGCTTTCTCTCCTTTGACTAGAGGTTTAAGAGTCAATGATCCGGAGATTACTAAATTAGCTGAAAAATATAAAAAGACTAATGGCCAAATCTTAATTAGATGGTCTCTTCAAAGTGGGTTTGTCACTTTACCAAAAACTGTTCATGATAAGAGATTGATTGAAAATTTCGATGTTTTCGATTTTGAATTGTCTAAAGAAGATTTTGATTCATTAACTCACCATGACCAATACTGGGTTTCCCATCCACAATGGGACCCTACAAAAAGCGGTGTATAAATAACTAAACTAATATAACTAACTAACTATCTATCTATTACTAAATCCTTTTTAATGTAGTTTCCAAGTGTAGCGTTTTCACAATTCTCGATTTTTTGTAGTGCTTTTAGAAAAGCCACCCGGAACATACAAAAAGAGAAAAAAAAAGGACGACAAATTGAAAATTCATCAACACAGCAGAAAAAAACAAATATCAAAAAGAAAAAAGAAATAATTTGGAAGATTTCATGATCCCATGTTATTTTGGTTGTAATATATATATATTCCAGGATATAATCAAAATAAAATAAAGATATAATAAAAAAAACAATAATCACAATAAAATGGCATCAATTATTTATTTTCTTGATGTTAAAGGTAAACCTTTACTTTCTAGAGATTATAAAGGAGATATCCCATACAGTGCAGTGGAAAAATTTCCATTATTAAAATTAGAAGCAGAAGAAGATAATGCTGCTGCCCCACCAATATTCAATTATAAAGGAACTAATTACATATATGTAGTTCATAATGACTTGTTCATTTTAGCATTGACTAAAAAAAACGAGAATGTCTTGGAGATTATGCTTTTCTTGAATAGGTTGATTGAAGTTTTAACTCAATATTTCAAAAATTTGGAGGAAGAATCTATAAGGGATAATTTCGTGATAATTTATGAATTATTAGATGAAATGGTTGATTATGGGTTCCCTCAAACTACTGACACTAAAATCTTGAAAGAGTATATCACTCAGAAATCACATACTTTGATTAAACTCACTCCAACACAACAAAGACCTCCTAATGCCATCACTAATGCAGTTAGTTGGAGAACTGATGGAATACATTATAAGAAAAATGAAGTGTTTTTGGATGTCATTGAATCAATTAATATGTTAATAAACCCTAATGGACAAGTCTTAAGATCAGAAATATTAGGTAAGATTAAAATAAAGTCTAATTTATCTGGTATGCCTGATTTAAGATTGGGGTTAAATGATAAAGGCTTATTTGGTGTCGCTGATGGTGATAGATCAGCCAGTAAGAATGGATTAGGAATGGAAGATATTAAATTCCATCAATGTGTCAGATTATCTAAATTTGAAAATGAAAGAATAATTACTTTTATTCCCCCAGACGGTGAATTTGAATTAATGAATTATAGACTCTCTACTCCAATAAAACCACTTATATGGGTTGATTGCAGAATTAAGATCCATTCTAATTCAAGAATTGAAATTAAAGCTAAGGCAAGGGCTCAAATAAAGAAAAGATCAGTGGCTAATGATGTAGAAATTATGATCCCAGTGCCTGAAGATGCTGATTCTCCAAAATTCCAAACTTCTAGTGGTAATGTTAAATACACTCCAGAAAATTCTTGTATTGTTTGGAAAATAAAACAATTCAATGGTGGTAAAGAAGCTGCTATGATTGCTGAATTAGGGTTACCTTCAGTGACGAACGAAGATCCTACTTTTAGATCTAAACGTCCAATTAGAGTTAAATTCCAAGTACCCTACTTCATCACTTCTGGTTTACAAGTTAGATATCTTAAAATTAATGAACCAAAAATGCAATATCAAAGTTATCCTTGGGTTCGTTACATTACTCAAAGTGGTGAAGATTACACTATCAGAATATAAACTGGTTCTACTTCACTATTTTTTAGAATATCTATCATATCATAAAAAGTTTTTTTTTTTTTTTTTTTTATTATTTTTATTTATTTCCTCTCTTATATCATTTTTGGGTCCTCTTTATTTTTATTTAATAAACCATTCATTTTTTTTTTTACTAATAATCTTAATTTACTTCTAGCCTTCTTATTTCTTTTTCAATAAATATTTAAGAAAATAAATAATAAAAGCATTGCCTTTATTGCTCATTAAACGTTTATTAAAAAAATTAAAAGGAAAAAAAAAGAAACCAAATCTATAATACATGCTTGTCACATATCTACACATTATTGTAAATGCCATGGCTGTTAACCTTTGGGAATCTACAAGGCAGCTATGAAATGAAAAATATATTAGAAGATAATAGTATAGAAAATCACTTATAGAATTCGAATTTATCAACATCAGAAGTAGTTTTAACTTGACTTGTGTAGGCTTCTTCTAAATCATTTTGTAAAATAACATATCTATTCTTTCTAACGGCTCTTAAACCTGCTTCTTGCATTATAGCAGCAATGATAGCTCCTGATAAAGAATCATTTCTAACAATTAAAGAATCTAAGTCACATTCAGGAGCTAAAGACATCTTACCAGCAATTGTTTGGAAAATCAATCTTCTTTCTCTACGATCTTTCAAACTTGGGAATTCAATTTTACGATCTAATCTACCAGGTCTTAATAATGCTGGATCCAAAGTATCTGCTCTATTAGTAGCCATTATAACTTTAACGTTAGAAGTTTGATCAAACCCATCCATTTGATTTAAAAGTTCTAATAAAATTCTTTGAACTTCTCTATCAGCACCAGTTTGCGCATCAAATCTTTTTGTAGCAATTGCATCAATTTCATCAATAAAAATAATTGAAGGTGAATTTTCTCTTGCTAATCTGAAAACATCTCTAACCATTCTTGGACCTTCACCCAAATATTTCTGAACGAATTCTGAACTGTTGACTCTAATGAATGATGCAGTAGATGAATTTGCCACAGCTTTAACAAGCATAGTTTTACCAGTACCTGGAGGACCATAAAGTAAAACCCCTCTTGGTGGATCGATACCTATTTGCTTATATAAGTCTGCCTGAGTTAAAGGTAACTCAACCGCTTCTCTAATTTCTTGTTTTTGCATGTCTAACCCACCAACATCGTTATAAGTGACATCTGGTTTTTCATTTTCTCCCAAGATAGATATAGAAGAATCAGCTTCTGGAGGTAAAATATCCACAAGAGCATTAGAATGACGATGCAATGCTACAGAGGATGATGGTTTCAATAATTCACGATCTAAAGTTGACAAGATTTTAACTACGTAATTCAGACCCGCAGTTGAAGATACTATACCAGTAGTATTATCAATTGGTTCTAAGAACTGACCAATGACTAAAGGAACTGATTGAATTCTTTTAACTTCTTCTTGAGCTCTGATTAATTCTCTTTTCAAAAATTTCTGCTCATCTTTAATAGAATCTTCTTGCAATTGAAGTAAATCTAAAGATTTTTCTAATTTTTTTAATTGTAAGTATACATCTGAATTCCCATTACTATTTGAACTTTTTGATTTATTATTGAATTTTGTTATTGATGATGATGGTTTATCAAGATTGGCTGGTTTCCCACTAGCTGGATAAATACCAAGTTCTTCCATTATAATTTTATTATTATTAATTAACTATTATTATTAAATGTTGCTTTATATATAAAAAGTGTTCTCATCAATATTCTCTAAATTTAATTGCCACTTCAATTTTTCAACCAAATCTCGAAAAATTTCATTTTTCTCATTTTTTTTTGGTTGTTTTGTTTTTCTTCAATCAACAATAAGGGCTCCAAACCACACAAGAAAACTCTGCTGCACTCTAATAGCAATAATATTATTACCTATAATACTACAACATGAGAGCTAGTTATTAAACAGTAAATTAATATACAATAGTCTTGAAGAAAAACTACAATAATAAAATTTATAAATTAAAAAAAAGAGAATATGCCGTAAATTCAAAACTGTTTGAATATTTCCTTATATAAACACATTAAAATCTTTTGTTTTTGTTTCTCAAAGAAATAAAAAAAAAACTAAACAATATTAATGATGATAAAGAAGAATATATATAGATGAAATTGATTGATTGTGATGTATGATTTAGAATAATGTTATAACTATGAAGATTCTTAAGTGGAAGGTAGTCTTCTTTGATATTAGTTTAGTATACTAGTATTAGAAAATAAATAAATAACTAAATAAATAAATTTTAGAATCAGTAGGATCAACCCGACTAAAACTATTTATCAGCAAAAGAGTAATTTGGGTTACGGAATCTACCATCGTTGTAAACATTTTTACCAACTTCCCAACCTGGAACTTTTTCCATAATTTTACGTTCTCTTTCTTGATCTGCGTAGTGTCTTCTCACAATATCTCTATCGGTTTCAGCCTGTAAAAGAGCAGATAAATATATTCTAGACCAGACCTTTTCTCTTTTTAATTCTCTTCTTTCCTGGATACTCTTGATGGTAAGGTAGAAACCATATGTACAAATCCCAAGCATACCGAATAACCAAACCTTTGGTCTGAACCCTCTTGAAGGTAAATTACGTTTCCATTGAACTGGTTCGTAACCGCCAGTTGGTGGGAGATCTTGAACGGTAGGCATTATTAATATATTATAAGTTTTTGTTTATTTGATATATTTGATATTTAAGAAACAGCTATCAAACCTATCAGTAATAATAATTGGTAATTGTTTTTTTGTTTCTAATTTTTTTTTTCTGATTTTCTTTCTCTCAAAATTTTTTAATTTTTTTTTCTAATTTTTTCTTTCTTTTCATTTTTGCCCAATAAAACAAAAGCAAATTGTCATGTGAGATGAAAAAGCTAGTATCACATGAATGAATACACGAAAGATGCTAAATGCACATACAACTTTTATCATACTCCAATGGAATGGGGATATGTATATTATTGTTATGACCTTCCTTTTTTTAAAACCGTTTTTTTTTTTATTTTTTATGTATAAATAAATATTATATAAAATTCTATTAATAAAATAGTGTTTGCCTACTACAACTGTTGAGCACTTTAATTTTGTTTCTTGCTTTTTCTTTTTGCACATATATATAAATATGTCATAAAGTATCTGCCCATAGTTTCCGTACTGCACCCTTCCTCTTTCTCTTTCTGAACTATGCTTCTACAAGTATTAAATTGCGAAGGGAAGTAATACTACATATATTAATATCCAGATTGCTTTCTAAGGACTTATGAAATCATACGATGGTTAAATGCAAATGAGATGATATTATTGACAATTTTCAATAGGCACAGCAGATAGATCGATATCCAGAAAGATTTGTAGCAAACATGAAATGGAGTGGCAAGCCAAAAAGAAGAATATTATATTGATTTAAATGATATGCGACACAACCGACCAAATGGCATTTGAAAAGTTTATTCTTGCGGGGACCTCTGAGTTATTAACGCATTGATTGTATTTGTTTAATTTACATTGGATATTGGGCAATTGTAAAGCAAAAGAAAAGCCTATCCATCCCTAATACCAAAATCGTACATGCACCTAAAGGTATAGTAACGCACGAATCATAGTTTTTATAATCAAAAAAGGAAACAGAAATTCTGTTGGGGCTATGACCTCATACAATTGTTTTATACTTTTTTATATAAAAAAAATATTTTTTTTCTCTCTTTAAGCTTTTTTACAGAAAGTATGGAGTAGAATTAGTACTACAAAATATTTTATATACAAAATAACTTCTTCAACAGTTTTTATAAGAGAGATAAAAAGATCAATAACTAATTGAATGGAGTAAGTAACTCTACGTCAATATATATATATATATATATATATACTATATATATATATAGTATGATAATACCATTGATAGATTTCTTGTGACCAAGTATAAACTGAATCATCATCTGTACTGCTGCACCATTGACCCTTTTCCTACAATTTAATATTATTTTTTAGAGTTTAGTGGTGTTTTGATTCCTCCTTTAAAACTGGTGGTGATTCATAATGTAAAATAAAACATTTATAATAAAATTTATAAAACTAAAGTTGTTAGTTCATGTGTGCTTTTCTTTCTCGTTCAGTGATCAAATTCGTTACTGTTCTTGTTTTTGTCTTATTAATTATTAGTTACTATTTGCTATTATTAATAGATCTTCAACTTTAAAATAGTAAAAAAAGAAAATAGTACTAAAAACAAAGACAAATTGATAATTAAGAATTAAGAGGAAAATTATTAATATTTATTCTCCCTTGCTTTTTTTCCCTTTTATTATTAGAGTATATTTACAGTATATTATTATACAAATAATACTGTAATTTCTTAAGTTTCAATTTTCTTTTCTTTTTTTTTTTTCATTTTTTTTTATTATAAAATAATTCTTTTTTTAAAAACTGAAAAAAAAAAATTAAAAATTAAAAATATTTTTTTCTTCTTTTTCTTTTTCTTTTTTTCTTTTCTATAATCTTTTAACATCAGTCATCAATCATCAATAGTCACTATTACTATTACTGTATCATCTAGTATCATTCAACTTTTCTTCATTAAAATAAACATAAATCTTTTCGTGCGTGTTAATTACACCTGTTCTATATCGTTTTTCGTTTTTTCTTTATTTTTTCTTTCTTTTTTCCCCTTACGCATTTTTTTTTGGTGTGTGTAGCTATCTTTAGAGCTTGAGGAAACAAAAAAAATTTTTCTTCTCTCCCTCTCGTTGTGTTTCAGTTTTTATTGAGCTTCACATCTTCATAACATCATTAATATAAAAATTAATAATAACAACCAATAGAAAGAAATAAGAGTGGTGTGGTCTAAAAACACAATCATAAAGCAAGTCAAAAATGTCATCTTCATCTTCAGATGGTAGTGATATAATAAATTGGGATGTTTTGAACGAGATAATGCTAATGAACGATGATAGTCCGGATTTTTCTTTAAATTTAATATCAATATTCATTAACCAAGTGATAACCACATTTGGGAAACTTGATTTAATTTTGATTAATTTAATGCCACAAGGTATTGATTATCGTTTATATTCAAATAGAATCATCAAACTTGATCGTATGCCAGTGACAGAAGAATGGCGTGATATGGCTTCCGAACCACCAGAAATAAACGTGTATAATAATGAAAACAGTATAGACAATAGCAATGGTAGCGATATAAACTATCTGAGCATAACAAATAACAACAATAATGACAATAATAATCTGATAGATACCTTCTCCAATAACGACAATAATAATAATAATAATCTTATATATGATACAAACAACAATAACACAGCAAATACCAACAATATGGGATTCTCAAAAGAAATTCAAAATGAATTAAAACATCATCAGGCGAAAACTGAAGAAAAACTTTTAAATCCAAAGAATATTCACATTCAATTGTCTGGAGTAAGTGAACTTGGTCATTACATTAAAGGATCAGCATCTTCTTTAGGATTTTATACTTTACAAAAGTATTGTGAACGTATTCAAAATTATGGTAATTTCCTTAATTACGATTCGTTTGAAATCAATGCAGAAAATGATCAATTTTATACTAAAATTAATGAGAATTATAACAATTATCTTGCAAATTTAGTCAAGGCTTCAAAGACTTCTGATAAAGTTCCTGACGAATTATGGGTATTTCTCGTTAAAAATAGTTTAGATAATGCTAAAACTGAATTCAATAAAGTTCGTGACTTCTTTAGAAACTATTATAATAATGATCTTTTCTAAATACTATAATAGCCTATATAACTTACCGTTATAGAACAACACAAAATAATCACACTAAAATAAAAATACAATTATTAAAAAAATTGCAAAAGCTAACTAAAAAAAAATCAATTTCTCTTTCAAAGCAAGAAAATAATAATAATAATAATACTAATAATTAAAACTTTTTTGTCTTTTTTTATATTTCTGTCTGTGTGATTCCAGTTATATATATATGTTATATATTATATATCCCTATATTAATATTTTCATTTAATTGATTTTTTATAATCAATTATTTTTCCTTTTTCTAATTAATTTCTAATAAAAGAAATAAAATAAAAGAAAAAAAAGTAGAGAACAAAACTCTTTTATATTGATTAATGTTTGGGCGCTTAATTTATTATCGTTTATTTTATTTAATTTGTTGGCGCTTAAAAAACATCTCCTAGTCTTAATCTTGGTGCAATATTCATCGAAATCAATTCTTGGAACAATAATTTAGCAGCATATGGAATCTTCATTCCAATGACTTTTTCACTAGATTTGCAATTGTTACACCATCCGTAGAATCCCATTAAACCACAATTGTTACAAATATCAACATCAAACGCATCAGAACTGATCATTAATCTTTCAAGTAATAATTGCGATGCACCATAAGCAATAACGCAATCCCTTTCCATCTCCCCCAATCTTAAACCACCATCTCTAGATCTACCTTCAGTTGGTTGTCTAGTTAAGACAGCTCTTGGACCTCTAGCTCTAGCATGCATCTTATCCATAACCATATGCTTCAATTTTTGATAGTAAATAGGGCCAAAGAAAATATAAGCTTCCAAACATTCACCAGTGATACCGCTGTATAACATATCTTTACCAGAGTAATTGAATCCCTTTTCAACCAAAATTTTGGACATGTCTTCTAATTTAGAACCTCCAAAACAAGTACCATATTCTAAAGTACCATTTAAAACACCAGCTTTACCACTGACTAATTCAATCATTTTACCCACTGTCATTCTTGATGGGAACCCATGTGGATTCATGATAATATCTGGTGATATACCATCATCATTGAAAGGTAAATCTTCCTGGTTAACAATAATACCACAAACCCCCTTTTGACCATGTCTAGAACTGAACTTATCACCTAATTCTGGTCTTCTAGTTTGTCTCATTAATACTTTAATCAAAGCTTGGTCACTGTCACTAACAGACATCATTATTTGATCAATGTAACTTGGTTCTGGTGCTCTATAATACATTGGGGTTTCACGATGTTGCTCAATGCTACTAGAATCGCTACCTGCTCCCATACTATTAGCACTTGATGATAACAAAGAGTCACCGGCATTAGTTGGGATACATTTATTAACATAAACTTGTCCACTATCAACTTTCATACCAACTTCTCCAAGACCATCAGGACCCAAGGCTTGATGTTCCCAAATTGGTTCTCCAGTATCTGCATCAACTTTCATACCACTGACAATATCTTTAGTATGATTAGGATATTTCTTAAGCACGGTTGTTTGTTTTCTTAACACTTGACATCTACCAAATCCACGATCCAAAGAAGATTTATTTAACACCAAGGCATCTTCAATATCATAACCTGAGTAGGACATAACCGCAACAGTAGCATTTTGTCCTGCTGGTAATTTATCATAATCAATCAATTCTATGGTCTTAGTCTTAACCATTGGTTGTTGTGGATAAACCATTAAATAAAGTAAAGTATCAATTCTTCTGAATTGATTATAGGCAATTGCCCCAATAGCTTGCTTACCCATCGCACATTGATAAGTATTTCTTGGGGATTGATTATGATGAGGATAAGGAATTAACCCTGCAACTGCACCCAACATAGTGAATGGCTCGATTTCCAAATGAGTAGTAGTAGGCTCAATATTATTTTCATATAATGCAATATAAGAATCATTTTCTTCATTAACATCCAAATACTCAACCAATCCATTCTTTAAGAAATCATCAAATGTCCATTTGCCCATTTTTAATTTAAGTAAATGTTTAGAACGGACTTTAGATTTACCATTTTCAATTATGATCAATGGACGACAAATTCTACCACCGTCAGTGGCAATATGAATAGCCTTTTGATATAAGTTAGAATAAATTGAAATAAATGGAGAAATTCTACCAGTTCTTCTTAAAGCTCTGAAATCTCGAAGGAATTTAAAATGATATTCTGTTAATCCAATTATTGTACCATTAAGATAAACTGTATATCTTTCATTACCCATATGCAATAAATTGAAATCTAAGTATTTAATGTCTTCAACTCCCAAATTATAGCAGAGAGTTTTAACTGGTGATTCATCATCATCAGTAGTGATATGGGTCATTAATGCTAAATTTTTAACCAATCCACATGCTTCCCCTTCTGGGGTATCAGCAGTACATAACATACCAAATTGTGAAGGTTGTAAAGCTCTAGGTCCAGAAACTTTACGAGATTTTTCAAACTGTGATGAAATTCTTGTCATCATACCCAAGGCCGAGATGTACGATAATCTACTTAAGACATGTGTAACCCCGGCTTTTTCCATTTTGAATCTTTTCAAAGACCAGTTACCAGTACTAATTGCACTTGCAAGACCATTAGTGATATGACTGGAATAAACATTAATAGTCAATAATGCATCGAATTCATTAGCTCTGTTTGGTTTTTTCAAAGTTTTATCAATATTATTCTTGAAATCATTATTGAACTTTTTGAATAAATCTTCAAATAATAAGGACATTAATTGGCCAGCAAGTTCTAATCTTTTATTACCCACATAATCTATATCATCAACGTTTTTATTATTATCCATTGCCATAATGACTCTTCTAGCCATGATTGCTAAATAAAGACCCTTTTGTTTTAAATCACCACCATCTTCACAAGTGATATGAGCAACCACAGTATTCGCAATGGCTTCAACACCTTCTTCTAATTTCAGTAATTTAGGGGCCCCAAATCTTCTAATAGTTTTGACTCTTTCACCAATAAATAAAAGTGCATCCCTTTGAGTTGCCACGTTTAATTTAATAGGATCTTCAAAATTAATGGCAAATAAATCATGATACCTTTCATTATTACCACAAATCAATTGTAATATTTCTAAATCACTTATTATTCCTGCTGCTTTCAAGGCAATAACAATAGGAATTTCTTCACTAATAGAATTATGTTTTAAAAAGATTCTATTATTTTTAGTAACAACATAAGTCTTGGATTTTCTTTCATGAGTAGAAGATGTCACTGAAGCTTGAACAATACCCTTTTTAGCATCACTTTCAACGATAATACGATTCTTAGATAATTGTTCTTGAACAAGGATAACCTTTTCAGTACCATTAACAATGAAATACCCACCAGGATCTAAGGGGCATTCATTTAACTGTGCCATTTCAGCATCATTTTTCCCATCTAAGATACATTTATTAGATCTCAACATGATTGGCATTCTTCCAATTTCTAAATCTCTATGCATGATAATCTTTCTACCTCTAGTATATTCGACATCAACATAGATAGAAGCTGAATAGGTCAAATCACGAAGTCTACATTCATGAGGAGGGAGTAATACTTCAGCAGGATCACGCTTAGGATCAGCATTACTTTTATAACCAACTCTAATATCAGTATATTTCAAGTAAAAATCCGGAGCAATATCCGATAAGACTAATTCATTAGCTTTGATGATTTTCTTCAAATCTTGATCTACAAAATAATTGAATGAATCTAAATGTTGTTTAACAAGACCCTTGACTTTTAAAAACGCTGGCAAAAGATTCCATTTATCTTTAGCGGTGTCTATTTTATCGGTTAACTCTTTCCCTTTGTAAATTGGATTTAAAAGTTCATTAAAGGCATCATCATTACTGGGGTTCCTTATTGAATTTGCTTTCACCATTATTAAATGATTAACTAATTAAAAATAAATTAATTATTGTGTTCTATTATTAATAATAATTTACTTTAAAAAGAAAAGAAAATAGCACTTATGTTAGTAATAGTTTAAAGAACTGATGAGTGCTTATAAATCAAATAACAAAAAAAAAAAATTTTTTTCATCTTAACAATTTTTTTATGTGAAATTTTCAAAAACAAAAAAAAAAGTAAACTCCAATTAAATGGGTCATCCAAAATCTTAAAAAAAAATTTTTTTTCTTCGATAGACATTAACTATGTTGCAGTGCAGTGAATTAATTACAAAGTTATCTTAACGTTATTAAATAAATATGATACTAGATTATATATACATACATACATATATATATATATATTGCCTAATATGACTTTTGTAACTTGGTTGATAACATCCTTTGAATAACTAAATAATTGAATAACTTAAAAACGACAATTGAGAAATGAGATCAGAAAGTAAGCTTTGAATAGTGAGTCACTAAAAAAGATAGATCTGGATTAAGTGATCACAAGAAAGTATAGAAATGACAATAACAAGAATTAATATAATCTATTGTGATGCTTTTTTGTTTTAGCAATCAGAAGGCATCAAGATGTATTAATTTTTGAGCTGTGATTCTATTTAGCAATTATGAAGCATTTTTAACTTACACCACGCAGAAATTACTAAATAGCCTCTACAGATGATGATGGTTATGATACCTACACCATGAGAGGAAAAGCAGCCAATCGAATGATAGTCAAAAGAAACGCACCAAAAAAACTCTGAAAAAAAAAATCAAAAAAATAAAATAGTAAAATTTTTTATAATTTCATCTATGTTTTGTTTTTAATATTGGCGGTTGTCAAAAAATATATTGGTCAAAGAATATTATAATAAAATAATCTTGTGTCATAATTAATACAAAAATGGTTCATGTATGTTTATTATTATTCTAATTTATTGAAATAGAGAGACGCTTATTTTTGTTGGGATTCGTTTTTTACTAACATTATATTGAAATAACAAAAAAAATTTCTTATTTTTATCTTTTTTGTTATATTATTATTATTATTATTATTATTATTATTATATTATTTGTCATATATAAAGGTTTTCAATGGAATAGAGAATTATAGAAGTAAATCAATAATATATAAAATACATAGTATGGAATAAATAAGTATGGGAATAATACCAGGAAGTTAATAAGTTAACAAGAAGATAAGAGGATGAGAGGATAAGAAGATAATATGAAACATTAAGATTAACTGAGAAAATAATTTGCTATCATGAGTAAATGTTGAATTATAATTGAAAAGGATAGCGTAGATAATGTGAAGAATGATTTTATGAGATTCAAAATGGAAGACATTGAAAAGGAAGTCAAGAACGAATCAATAGTTAGGATATTAATATGAAGAAATACATACCAAATCAATAGATGCCAACATCTAACAAGGGATTCATGGTTAAGGATTTGGCAATTTCACAAAACATTAATATAATTATAATGATAATAAAGAACAGAAATGATAAATATAGTATTTTTTTTTGAATATTTCAATTCTTATTATAGCAAGCTTCTAGAATTGCTTACAAGAGTGTGCCAGGTGCTATTCACGTTTTCAAAGCATACTTACCTGATCTTTTATTCTGGGGTGGTGCTGCCGGTGCTGCCGTTTGCACTTTCACTGAAGGTGTTCCAGTTTTCAGAACTACTTTCTACCAAAAGATTCCTTTTGTTGGTCAACACTGGGTTAAACATGTTGATCCACAAGATACTTACTACTAAACTATTTATCAATATTTTTATACTATTATAAATATTTTACCTCAATAACAAAAAAAAAAAAAATATGCAAACTACATCATCAATTAATAACATAATATACATAATTGAAAATATTCTTGTATTTAAGAAATAAAGAGGTGAGAAAGATATGATTAGTGTGTTTTTCTCCCTCTTCGTAGGAAAATATTAATTACTATTATAAGGTAAAATTATGAGGAATACCAGAACTCCATCTTTGATTGAAAAATTCATCTCCTAATAAAGATTTAAATTTAATGACAGAAGATTCATCTTTTATTATAGACGTAGAATCATCTCTAAGATGCCATTGTTTTACGGCAGTATCAATTTCAAAGATACTACCACATCCAATTAATGTAAAACCTTTATTATTCCATTGTCTAATGGCGAACCGTTCAGCTAAAGGAGCCAATTTAACTTGATCTTCCTTTAATAAAGTTTCTGCCGCGGATTTAACTGATTGTTTAAGTAGTTTGGAGGCAGGATGAAAATCTCTTGGGGACTCATTTCTTAATAAAGACATTGATAAAATTGATGCATTATTAACAATTGTCACTTTAGCTTCATTGATAAATTGTGGGAAATAATGTAATAAAGTGACATTTTGTAAATTTAAATTACAATAACTAAGAACCGCATCTAATGCTCCAATTTTAGGGTTTGGTAAAGCAATATCTCTGGCAATATAAAGTAAAAAATCCACTGGATATCCACTAATTCCAAAGTATTTAATGATTCCTTCATTTTTTAAAGATTTTAATTCAATTAAAGCCTCAACAATTTCATCAACAGATTTGAATTCAATGTCATGCAAATAAACTAAATCCAAATAATCAGTGTTCAATCTGACCAAAGATCTTTTAACTGAACTTCTAATCCATTCTTTTGAATAATTAAATTCATCTAAACCAATACGGCCAACCTTAGTACATATATTGTAATGATCTCTAGGATAGTCACCATTATGGGCTAATTTCGCCAATGCTTTACCAATGAGAATCTCCGAATCACCATAATAAGGCGAAGTGTCAAGGGTATTAATACCATTATCAAATGCATGCTTGATAATTGATTCAACTGGGATTAAATCAGGATGATCATCATATTGTTTACTAAAGACAGCTCCACCAAGTATTAAAGGTGAAAAGTCTTGAAGTTTACCACTAACTTTCTTATTAACTTTCCCAATAGGACTAAGAGTCACCGTCATATTTCCTAAACCAAACAATCTTACTATTATATTATTATTATTATTAATCAACCAACTAAATAAATGTTAAAAGGAAGACAGGAAAGAATGGGGTCTTTTTTTATTTTTTATGGAAATTTTCCACAATTTTATACTAATTGTATTTAGCTTAAAAAATTTTTTTTAGAGTGTATATTTGTAATCAGTAGTTCGGAATAGAGCACGAACTGAACCAAGGTTTTTCTTTCATATAGCCGAGAACAATAGTAGGCGGCAGCGATCATTATACTGAGGTACTTCCGTATAACCAGGAAGGGACCCCGAGTCAAGATTTTCGACATTATACTATGTTTACAAATATCAAAGTAATAATATAATCAATAGATATATAACAAGAGAAAACAAACAGAGGGAGTCATTATATTATATGTATATATACAAGAATTAATTATTATTACTATTATTATCATCAATTTGTTGAAGTTTATTAACACGAACTTCTCTACCACCATCAACTTTTAATCTTTGAAAAATTGGCCATTTAAATAAACTAAATTTACCTAAAACTTTGCCATCAATTAAACCAATACTGACAGGACCAAAAGTGTTACTATCCAAACTATGGAAACTATTATCACCTTCAAGCCAAACATGATTGATAGGGATTTTAACATGTATCCGTGGATAAGGGTATTTAGTTAAAACGGTATCCCCTTGAATAGCTTTAATTCTTTTAATTAGAAACCGTTCTGGATTCAGAGGAGATCGCACATATACCACATCATTAACTTTTAAGTTATCTTGAGGATTATATCGAAATACAGGCCATTTATTTATTATTAATGTTTCATGGTCACCACGTTCTGGATTGACTGTAGGGGACATCAGAGAACCATTAACATGGGTAAATTGTATCCCATAATTAGCACCAAAAATTATTATTGGCAGAAAAAACAACGTTATCCCTAATCCTTTACGAATAGGTTTTAATATATCGGGGCCAATCATTGTTTATTTATCATATTATATCTATCTATTATCTATGGATAATATGTGTATATTCCTTCAATTGTTATTTCATTGAAATAATATTTTCATTCTTTTATTTTTTCGATTTTCAAATTTTTGTATTGTATTACTTTTTGTATGTGCATCTTTTTTACTTTTGACCATCCATCAAGCAGCTTTACTTGAACACAAAGTTTTTTATAAAGAAAAGAATGTATGTACGACAAGATAGATAAATAAATAAATAATAATAAAAATAAATAAATAAATAAGCAATTCGGTAACTACTCTTCTTCACTTTCTAAATCTTTTACTATCTGATCAAGATCATCAAAATCACTATCACTATCAGCCGCAGCAGCAACAGGTTTTTTCTCAACCTGTTTTGGCTTTGGCTTTGGCTTTGGAGCTTCAGCTTGAGCAGTGGTAGCTTCTTCAGAACCATTATTAGTGGGTATAACAAGAGGAACAGAATTAGGATCGACTTCTTCTTCAACTTTTCTAGTTCTGATTTTCAGTTGTTTTTTTTCAATTGCATCAGCTAAACTAGCAGCCTTTTTCTTTTTCTTATTAGGCTCACCAACAGCCATTACTTCAACATCCTTTAATTTAGTTATAGCATCGGGAGCTCTACCAGCGATTTTGTCTAAAGCCCCTTGAATTTTATCTTGGTTTTCAAGTAACAAATTCCATGATTCCTCAGTTAAGGAGATACCTTTTTTCCCTGGACGATTTTCTCCAGTAGATTTATCGATATAGTATTCACGAATATCAACTAAAGAAATATTATTAAAAGTTCTAACAGTGACCTGTTTTCTTTTGCCAATCTATAATTGTAAAACATTAGTAAGAAGATACTTTAACTAGAAAAAAAAAAGATAAAAAAAAATTGAAATACTCACATCAAATATAGCAACGTTACCGTTATTCGGGTTTGAATTTTCGCTATTGTCGAATGATCTCTTGAAAGGTCTTCTGTAAGACATCGTGCGGTAGTATAATAGAAAGTTTAAAAAAAAAACAAAAAATCAAAAGGAAAACAACAATTGAATTGAATAAAATAGCTATTCTAAAACTGATTAAAAGATAAAAGAAAGATGAAGTTGAGAGAGCTTGTTTTAAAATAACAGAAGAAAGAGAAGATGAATGAACAGTTTAAAATTTCTTTCAAAAAAAAAAAAAAAAATGAAAATTGAAAGGAAAACGTCGTTTTGGTATATCTCCTTTAATCAAGGCTAGCCCCACAAACCGACTGACTGAGTAACTGCTATTAGTAGTCAATGTAGTAAAAATTGCATAGTTTTTAGATTAAATTAATTATTATACTGTTATTTTGTTTAACAAACAGGTTAAGTTTAATTAGATAAATTTGTTAGAAATGAGATAAAGTTTATTAGATATTATGTAGTTAGTTATTAGTGTTCTTCTATAACTATTTTTCTATATATATCTTCTATATAAATAAGTAAAATAGGATTGAATAAAATGAATTAAGATATGTTCGAAATCAATCATATTTATCACCATATCCATTCATCAACCGGCTCCCATAAACCACTCCTGGCTCAGGGTCTTTACTGTCATTATTTACTATGCCTATGTGGTTGAGTTGAGTCTTCTCATTGAACGCCTCACCGCATTTGAGACTACTTAGTTTAGGTACAAAGTGCGTGCCGCAAGTACCATTACTGCTGACAGCTTCGTGTATGAAATATTGCATACTTTTCAGTACTCCCTTGCTTTTGGCTAGAGCTCCTTTTAAACAAAAAACTAGTAGGGCAACACTAAAAAGTGATAAGGACACAGCAGTCAAAGCCGTACCTTTATACATAGTCTTAACTTCTAAGGCAGCAAAACACTTGGAAAAATTGCAAATGTCAGCACTCGCTACACTATAGAAATAATCGACAATAGGATCTGTATCAGTATCTCCGTAATTCATGTTATAGATTTCAGCGCTTAGTATATTCTGATGATTAGTAATCTCACTCAGAGAAGTTATACTATTCATTAACATAACTGAGTTTGTAAAAGTCCTGATATGGGCACCTATCCCTTTTACCATCAATAGGTGTATAACAGTTGTCACAAGAGTATTATCAACAACCAGTATGTTTGTAAATCTGCTTTCAGATATGATCTGACCATCAACATAATCAGAATATAAAGAATCGTTGTAGCGGTAGTTACTGACTTTACTCATGCAGCTTTCGACAGTCTCATTATATAGTACTACACTGACCTTAGTCTCAGTGTCCGAAGTTATATTAGTACATAATTCAATTGCGTATGAATTGTTTAGGTCATATCCCTCCTTAGATGCGTCAACTTGTGAGAAAACTAGGTGGACAGCGACCGCTTTGAAACTGTGTTGAATTAAGTGACCACCCCTACTGCTGTTTACCACGTTCTTAGTAACATAAATGATCGTCTTATTAAATATATTGAAATTCGAAGTATCGTCCATTAGAAAATTAGTATTAGTCATGTCGACAGGTATATTAGCAACGATCTTGGGGAATATTGTGTTGAAACCCTCTTCTGTGTGATACTCGGCGCGACTTAAACCCCTCAGCCCAGCACTTATACTATATATCGACTTCGTATTGGTATCATAGGGGTTGTTGGGCCCAGATACATTCCCATAGAAACCAAAGAAGCTATTGCTCAGTACTACCTGTCCTAATGGCAGATCATACACGGCCAGTAAAGCACAGAAATCGGCTGCGTCAGGATATGACTTCAAACAGGTAATTGTTAGATCTTGCTTGGTGCTATTGTTTGCTACATATTCTAGAATAGGTACATCGATATGTTTCTCCCCTGGCGTTATATCATACTTATTGAGTGCTGCGAAGTCCTTCGGGTAGTAGTCATCAGTGTACTTATCAAAGACAGACGTCGACGGTGCTAATGCCGCATACCCTAACTGGCTGAATTGCGAGATTGATATTACTACTGTGAGTACAGCCAAAAGTATTGTAAACTTTATACCGGACCACCTGCCCTGGATACGTTTAATGTCAGTATTGTATTTGACTTGACTCCATAAATTGCTGAATCCAGTCATACTGAACACCACCAACCAGTAAGGTTTGATGATTATACATATCATCTCGAGTATGCTGACGGTAATATATGTAGTGGCAGTGACAGCAAGGACTAGCAATGTCTGTTTCTCGGCAGAGTTGATATACATTGACGTTAGTTAAGAGTATAATGATAATTGTGATATAGATTAACCAGTTATAGTTCGGAAAGACGATAAATAAGCCTGTCGTAATTGACGATATATAATTGGTAAGGATTTCAAATAGCTGTTATGTTCGATAGTAAGTTATGAATGATTAAATAAATGGTTATAAGTTGATTCTTAGAATGAGATGTACGTTGATTATTGGTAAAGGGTAGGATAAACTACCAATTCATTTTATATATATATAAAAAAAAAAAAAAAAAAAAAAAATTTTTTTTAAACCCTTATCTTAAGTTTTTACCACAAATACGTTACTTTACTTTTGCCACTCTAACTCTTCAATATCAAAAATTAAAGGTCCATATCGAACAGTAAATTCGCTGCTAATTCTCTATCCAAATATAAAATTAAGGAGCGGTGTACTCTATGAACTATAGTTTATAGCAAGAGAAGGCGAACTAAAATAGCTGTCATTATTTTTAGGAGCTAATATGTTTAGTGCAGCAATTATTAAATATATAAAATTTTAATTTGGAATAAAAAATCCTAAAGATTCCCGCTGGCTAGAGTGTAAAATTTAATGGTGAACATCATTGATCATCGTAGTAATTAATCATATACTGCATTTGACTCATTATTATTCCCCTATTTTAATTAATGTGTTTGTGGTATTGATACCTTCTTTATCTTACAGTACTTCTTTTCTTAATAAATGATCCGTAAAAAGATTACTACCCAATAAGAACAACCTGTCGGGAATAAATAGTACCATTAATAAATAGTACCATTAATAAATAAATATCAGATAGTGAAGTTTCTGCTAATGGTAATACTAAAAGAAATCTATTTTTTCGTAATTAAATGTATTGTAAAAAAAAAAATGGCTGGGGAAAGCTTGCAAGTCACATGACTTTAAGAGGTTTTTTTTTTACAGTAATTTTTTCACTGTTACAAAAACAAAAAAAAACAACGCAATGAAAAAAAATATATTTTGAATGTAATTTATTATAATTTTTTTTGATATTTTTGATATTTTGTATTCTATTCTATTTTTGATATATATCAGCTTTTCTATTTGAATATCAATAGATTCATTTTTGTTATATTTTTAATTAATATCTCATATATCATATATCATATATTATATTATATATATATATATATAGACATCTTTATTTTATAAAGACAAAAAAAGAGTATCAATCAATATTATTCGTGGGAATTTTCTATTTTTGTTATTACTATTATATTATTTATAATATCAATTCTCTCTCACGTCTCTCGTTTATTATCATATTTCAGGAAAATATTAATATAGTAGTTATATCGTATTGGTAAATTATTATTTAATATAGAGATTGCTCTTGATAGATCTATATTATTATTACCATACAGAAGAAATACTAAAGTGCCAAATCGGATCAAAAGATTTATTATTATTGTCATATCTAGTAATAATAATATTTTCATTTAATCTCTTTTTGCTTTCAATAAAATATACCGTGTGGATTCATTTAATTGCTTTATTCACTTATAAGTTGTTTCTTTATTTCTTTATTTCTTGTTTGTTCTCTGCTTCTTCAACCTGTTCTTTTTCATCTTTTTCGCTTTTTTAATGAATATCTTGTTTATATAACTATAACCAATTCTTTTTTATTATGAGTTCCTCAAGGCAAGGCTCAAGCTCTATTTTCTCTGGGTTTAAAAAATTCACTTCTAGAAGTGATCAAAAGAATTCTAACATCAATAACAATAACGGCGAGGACGATGATGATCGACAAAATTCAATTTATTCCTCCACTAATGATTCAATGTACCAATTTGAAAGTCCCGGTCGTGGTGGTCCTCATTCTAGTAAAACAAGCTTTTATTCTCAATCACCTTCTTCTCCTTCAAGAAAATCTTCTACTATCTCGTTAACTCATAAAGATGTCAAAGCTCTCACAGATCTTAAGCCAATACCTACTTTAAAAGGTAACCCATCTACTTCTTCACTTTTCAAAACTTCTACTAATAATTCAAATCACAATGTTGGTAGTCCTAATAATAATAATAATAATAATCTTTCTGCAAGTATAAGCCATGGTTCCTCTGTCAATAACAACAATAATAGTCATAATAATATAGCTTCTCCTAATGGCCGTAAAAGTGGTCGTTATCTCCGCAATAATGGGAATCATAGTATACTGCGTTCAGCAATATCTTCTCCAAAACGTATCACTGGTAGCGCCAGTATTAACGGATCTATGCATGAATTAAGTAGTACTGGGGGCGACACTTCTTCTACTACTTCTTCTTCTTCTATGCATTTCAAGGATATGCCTAGTGTTGATGTTATCAACCAACGTTTCGCTGAGCTTTTAGTCAGACGTGGAGTCTCTGGCACAGAAATGTCTAATTATACTCCTGCTAAAAAATGGATGATGATTTGTCAAGATGCTCTTGGAGAATTTCAACAGGTTAAAATTAATAAAACTTCTGTTCATTCTGAGACCCCCGATTTTTTCGCTAAAAAATTACTTGATCGTTCAATGTCTAATTCTGAATTATCTCAGTTTTGGGCTTCTGTGAGAACTGAATCTATCCCATGGATTGAAAAATTTATATCTCTCAAAGGTGATATCATCATTTTCCAAGTATTATCTCAAATGTATTTCTTTAAAGAAAAATTCTATAGCCAATTATCTTTAGATGAATTTCTTTCTAGAGAAGCTACACTTATTAAATGTATTCACAAAATGATTAATATTGGAAGTGCCGCTAATATAATGGTTAAAAATAAAGTATTCGCAGCAATTGCTCCAGCTATTGTATCGCCACGTATCTCTACTCGTTATTTAGTCACTAAAATTTTAATCTTCTCTGCTCACTTTAATAACGAACGTTATTACAAAGATGTTTACTCTACTATAGCTCAACTTTCTCCTGATTCTAGTTATTCTTCTTTGCCAGGCATAGAGAAATACTCTGCTTATAAAAATTATTTACAATCTATTGGGGTATTAAATGGCAATGATAACAATAACAACAATAATAATGATAGTAGAAGTGCTAGTAATAGTGGGAGAATCAATTCTAAAAATAGATTCAGTTCTGATATTTCTCCTCGTCTTTCTTCTCCTAACTCACAATTGAACATTAATAATAATGACACATCTAATAAGTCTCAAGTTAAAGGATTTCAAAATTGGTTTAGTTGCGTCACTGCCACTATTGAGGGTCGTGGGAAAATGGGCTCAATGGTTGGCGCTTCTGATGAATTTAAACCAACGAACGGTTATTCCGAACAGCAATTTTTCGATTATTGTGAATTGACATTACAATTAGCTAGTACACTCGTTGAAGGTAGTAGTGATCCTCGTAAAAGATCTCATAAACGTGCAGTGCTTCAAGGTGCTGGACTAGGCAAAGTGATTAAACGTATGTCCCAATTAAATGTCCCTGGTATTCTGGATGAAATTGAAAAATATAGAAATAATTCTTCTATAGATTCCGGATCTTTAGTTAGATCTGATCAAATTGATGGCACTGTTGATTTTAATGATCCAATCCAAGTTGCTAATCGTGTTTGGGCTTCTGTTAAAGGTTCTGATGCCGAGAGTCCATTTCTTAATATCATGCAACATTTACTTATCACTCAAGTTGATCCTATGAATGCTAACAACACTAAAGGTTTATCAAGATCATTTGCATTGTTCTCGGATTTAATCTCAAATATTTCTATGCGTAATAATATCTCTGATGGTGAAGCTGCAGTTAATATTGCTACTCAAAAATTATTAGATAAATTAGCCACTGATGATATGGTCAAGAAAACCATGATGGAATTAAAAGAAGCTAAAAAGAGAGAAGCTAGAGCTAAAGCTGAACGTGATGAATTAGCTAAACAAATATCTTTAGGTTCTAATGGTATGCTTGAAAAATTACGTAAAGAAATAACTGAACAAGAAATCGTCATTAAAAGACTGAGAAAGATGTATGAACAGATTAGTTCCGAGTTAGAAGATGTTAAAAAACAACATCTTATAGAACAATCAAATCATGAATTAGAAATGCGTGAAATTTTTATCGATCTTAATACTAATGAATCAATGGCTAATAATCCTAATCGCGATTTATTAAATAAAATCTCTGATAAGGTCGCTATTACTAAAGATAATTATAAAAAAGATAGTAATAAATGGGGTACTACAGTTCAACCAAGTTCTAAATTAAGAGAATTGAGAGATAAAATGGGTAATTTACAAGATTTAGCTAGACAATTAGAATACACTGATTTTGAAGATCATCATAAGAAGTTGCCTGCATTACCTACTTTAGATCCCAAACTGCAAAGCCCACAACCAGAAGCTGCTGCTGCTACTCCTCAACCAGCTCCTGTGGCTCCACAAGAACCCCCAGCTCCAAGAAGACCAGCTCGTATGGATGATCTTGAAAACTTGAGCATTTTAAGACAAAGATTAGAAGCTTTACAACATGATTCTAATGATATAATGAAATATCAGGAGCATCAAGATATGAAGAACCGTAAATATTACGCAGTTAATAGGTTACAAGAATTAACTCAATCTTTCAATGACTTTAATATTGATTTCTCTCTTGAAGAAGAAAATCAGAAAAAATTAGAACTGGAACTGGAACTGGAACCAGAACCAGAACCAAAAGTTGCTTCACCAAAGATTCCTTCTCCAGTTGCTTCACCAAACCTTAATGCTGATAAATTTGATAAGCGTGCTTCAGTGTCTGCTGACTATAAGAATGCTTTAAAGAAAGAATTACTGGAAGTTCAAAAATTGAAAGCTGAATTACAAAATAAGTTACAAGAAATTGCTACTAAGGCTGAACAAACGCCTCCACCTCCACCTAAATCTTCCGCTGCTTCACAATTAGAACAGAAGTATCTTGCTGGTAGAGCTCCTCAAGCTTCTATTGGTGAAATTATTTCTGGGTCCGCTCCTACTTCTCCTGTTAATGAAATTGCATTATTACAATCCAAGAAAGAAACCTCTAATAATTTTAAACCAGTTCTTAATGATATCCTTACTAAAGTTAATAAATCTCAAGGTTCTACTGGCTTATCTTTGATTGTTGAAAAGAAAGATGATGATAATGATGATGGTGATGATAATGATGATGATAATAATGATGATGATAATGACACTAAAATGGAAGAAGAAGATAAAGCTGTTGATAAAACTCCTGTTGCTAAAGCTGGCAGCTTTGATTCTCCAGTAGCTCCACCTCCACCTCCTTTACCTGTTGGCTTATTATCTGGTTCTTCACCCGCTGTCGGTGCTCAGCCACAAGTATCTTCACCTTTGGCTACTGCTAGTGAAACTGAACCAACACCATTATTACCTGTGGCAAAATCTCCTGCTCCACCCCCACCTCCACTCCCAGCAATGCTTTCACCAAGATCTCCACCATTTTCACCAAATTCTCCAGTTCCACCGCCATTCCCTATGGGTACTCCAGGTGTGCAATCTGCTATGCAATTTATGGGCGCTAATGATCCATTCAATAATTATCCACGTCCAAAGAGAAAGTTGAAACAATTGCATTGGGAAAAACTTGATAACACTGAAAATTCTGTTTGGGAAGGTCTCTCTGGAGAAACTTTTGCTAATGATTTATTAGATAAAGGTATTTTTGAAGAACTTGATGAAATGTTTGCTGCTAAAGAAGTTAAAAAATTCAGTGGCAAGAAAGCCGCTGGCGATAAGAAAGTTACATTTTTACCAAGAGATATTAATCAACAATTCAGTATTAATTTGCATAGTTTCTCTAATCTTTCTGATGAAGAAGTGGTTCTTAAAATTTTATCCTGTGATGAATCTGTGCTTGAAAACTCTAATGTCTTAGAATTCCTTTCCAAGAGAGAAATCGTTGAAGTGTCTAATAACTTGGCTCGTAACTTGGAACCTTATAGTACTGATTTAACTAATGAAGATGAAAATGCACGTAAACCTGATAAAGATCCAAATGAACTAGAGAGGGCGGATCGTATTTATCTTGAATTAATCTATAATTTACAGCATTACTGGCCTTCAAGAATGAGATCACTTATAGTGATTACTTCTTACGAAAAGGAATACTCTATTCTTGTTAATAAATTACAACAAATCGATTCTGCGGTGGAAGCTATTCAAAATTGTGATAATGTTAGATATGTGTTCAACATCATTTTAGCATTTGGTAATTATATGAATGATTTTGGTAAACAAGCTAAAGGTTTCAAACTTAGTACGTTACAAAGATTATCATTTATGAAGGATGATAAAAATAGTATGACTTTCTTACATTATATTGAAAAAATTGTTAGACAAGTATACCCAACTTTTGCAACTTTTGTCGATGAATTGAAACCAGTTTTAGAAGTGACTAATTTATCAGTTGAACAAGTTGAAACTGATTGTAAAGACTATTCTAGATCTATTAAGAACGTTGGTTCTTCTATTGATATCGGTAATCTTAGTGATCCTTCATTGTTCCATCCTCAAGATAAAGTTCTTTCAGTGGTTTTACCATCATTACCAGATTCTTCACGCAAAAGTGAATTATTAACCGATCAAGCTAAAATCATTATGAATGGGTTTACAAGACTAATGAAATTTTTCGGGGAAAATCCATCTGATAACTTTGCTAAAAATTCTTTCTTTTCAAAATTCAGTAATTTCATGACTGAATATCAAAAAGCTCATAAGGAAAATTTGAAACGTGAAGAAGAAATTAGAATCTATGAACAGCGTAAACAACTTTTGGAAAAATCTATCACTGAACGTAAACTTGAAAGTGAAAGCAATAGTGCTCAAAAGGCAGTTATGGATGATTTATTAGAGAAATTGAAAAAAGTTGGGCCTGCTAAAGGTGACCCATCTTCTGCTAGACGTAAAGCTCTTGCTAGAAAGAAATTAATGGAAGCTAAGAAGCATATGGATATTTCTAGATCATCATCTTTGCCTGGATTAGGTTTACACACTGGCGATTCAACATCTTCATTGCCTTTAGAAGAAATTGATGAAGACAGTTCTATGGATACTGGCCGTACTAAGAAGATAGTTAGAGCTAACCTGTCTCTTGGATTTGATGAACCTCCACCAATCAGTGCTGGTACTAGTCGTTCAGAAGATAACTTGTCTAGCGATGAAGACATGGATAGCATTGATCCTAATGAATCCTCAGTAATTGATGATCTGACTCATACTATTGACGAAGAAGAAGAATCTGGTGGAGATGGAGATGTTGGTGCTAGAGCACGTCATCTTTTAATGGAATTACGTGGTAGTGATTCTTCACCAAGTTTGAATGAGCAAGGTCTTTCTCCTGCTCAATTATTAAGAAAACAGAAAAGATTAGAAAGACAAAATGCTGGTCAGACTCCATGAAACCATCAAATATAAATAAAATATTACTGTAATTATGCTTTTTTTTTTTTTTTTTATTTTTTATTTTTTTTTTAAAAAAAACAAAAATAAATCTCGCTTTTTTTTTATTTATTTAACTGACTCGCACTTTTTAAATATGTTAATTATTCGTTATTTTTTATTATAATTGTTTTCCATTATCTCCTTTTTATTTATTTATTTATTCACATTATCTACCTTTTTTAATTCTATTATAATTTTTCTCATTCCCTTCTCTATCTCCCTTAATCTCCTTTTACCATCTCTTTTTTACTTCATAACTCTTGATACTCTTTTTTTAACATTAATTAATCTTTTAATTTAAATATACACCAATAAATGATACTAATACATATACTTTTTTAATTGTATCTTAGTTCTTTTTTCTAATTTATTCTTTATGGGAAAAAGATTAATGAGTCTCAACATCTGATCAAGTTTCATCGTTTTTTTTTTTTTTTTTTTTTTTTTTAATTCAAATCTTTACATGCAATTATTTTATTTTGACATATGCATGATGAGGAAGACCAAGAAAAAAAAACTATTCCTTGTACCTATAGATAGGAAAGAATATGATAATATTATATTAATACAGATCTTACAGCAAAGCAAAGAAAAGAAAACAGCTTTTTGTATATTATATTAAATTGTACATATTAATTGATTATATTATTATTTTAATTATTTTTTACTTTTTTATTAATATTAAATTAATCCCTTCATCAATCCCAATAACCCGCCTTTGGATTTCTTTGAGCCACTACTACTATTTCTATTACCAATCATGCTTCTAGCAGATTTGGCATCCAAATATTGAGAGCTTGAAGGTTTGCTTTTCTTCTTATCCTTCTTATCATTATCGGAATCAGAATCAGAATCAGAATCAGAATCAGAATCGGAATCAGAGTCACTATCACTGTCAGAATCAGAATCAGAATCGGAATCAGATGATGAGTCCAGAGAGCCATTAGAATCAGAATCTTCTTTGCTATTTTTTTTAGTATTAGCATTGGAGCCATTACTCTTTCTGGCATCTTTAACGTCTGGAACTCCTCTGGATACTAAGTCTGATAAAGAATGCAATTTCTTTAATTTGGATGGTTGTCTAGCTGCCAGAGCTGCTTTAGTTGGAGTTTCATCTTTTTGTGTTGATGGGATATTAACTTCTTCAAGTTTTTTGGAAGTCGCCTTAGGAGTAGCTTTAGCAATAGTTTTAGCAGTGACCTTAGTATTAGGCTTGGCTGCAGGTTTAGAAACTGGCTTTACTACTGGCTTGATTTCTTTCTTAGATTCAGAGTCTGAATCAGTATCTGAGTCCGAATCTGAGTCTGAGTCTGAGTCACCTGCATCAGAATCAGAATCGCTATCAGAGTCACTGTCAGAATCATCAGACTCATGCTGAGTTGATTTAGCAATTGGTTTAGGGAGTTTATTTGTTTCTTTAGCAGCAATGGCCTTAGGAGCAGCGGCTTTAATCTCTATTGATTTGACGGATGTAGCAGCAGAATCATTAGAAGTTGAATTAAATGATTTGGCTTTAGCAGCTGCAACAGCCTTGACAGTAGAAAGTTTCGCAGCAAGTTTGGATACAGGTTTATCATCGGCTTTGGTATCAGACTGCTTACTTTTAGTATTCAAAGTTGAATCAGAATCAGAATCATCAGAGGTTGAAACAGTTTCTTTTGAAAGATGTTGCTGTTTGGCTAATTTGCTAGTTTTTTTTAAAGTACTTGTAATAGATTCGGTAGGCGTGACAGCAGCCTTAGGCTTATTAACTAGAGAGGAAGCCTTATTAATATGAGTTTCAATCTTAGACATTAAAATATCACCATCATTATCAATATCACTAATTTCTGACTCATCTGATGAGGATAAAGTCATTTGCTCACCATTAGCACGTTTGACAACCGCTGCATTAGCAGTGGCATTACCGTCAATGTTGAAACTAGAGTTATTATGTTGTACCATCATGCTACTGTATAAATTATGAATAGAACCTGAAGCTTTAATAGCACTAGCTCTAGTGGAAGTTCTTCTAGAAGAATCATATTCTTGACTAGATTGTGATGATATAACTTTAGTTTTATCAAGATCACTTGATTGCTGACTACCTAATGCGAAATCAGTCGCAACTGGATGTTTATCGTTCTCCTTAGTTTCCAGGGAAGCTTCTTTCTTTTGAGGAGTAGTATGTGTTTGTGTTGTGCTGGTATTAGAAGTACCGCGTTTTTGTTTTCTGCTGATAGTAGAGGAATTACTAGTAGCGTGATAAATGCATTTATCAGTAGTTTTAAAACAATCAATACAAGCAGGAAAATGTCTACTGCATTTCCTCTTTTTTTTTCTACATGGATTGCATACTAAAGGAGCAATAACAGGATTTCCAGAAATCTTATCTTTGATAATACTTTTTTCAAATTCTGGTAAGCGATTTGTTAATGTTGCGATAGATGCTTTTCTGGTAGCAAAAGTCTTAAAATCAAATGGTTCTGCTGTTAATTTTAAACCTTCAGGAATTTTAAAATCACCAACATCGATTGATCCATTAAGTGTTTCATTAGTTTCTGTCTCTGTGGGTTTCTTTTTATCATCATTCTTCTCTGTAGCAGCAAAAACACTCTTACTAGTTTCTTGAATAGGCTTTTTGGTAATATTTTCAATAGTTTTAGAGTTTTCAGAGGCCTTAGCCTTAATAGCAGTAGATTTAGTAGCTGCAGTTTTTTCAAGTGCTTTAGTGCTACTAGGGGCAGCTTTCTTAGCAGTGGTTTTGGATTTTGTAGACGGTTCACCTTTACCAGTGGAAAGCTTAGTAGTTGTAGGTTTTTCATTAATTTTCTTATTATTAGTCTTTTCTGGAGTTGCTTTCACGTAGGTTTTCTTTGACGCTACCGCTGTTTTAGTAGCAGTAGCAGCCTTAGTAGTTTCTTTGCTATTACTATCATTAGCTGCGTTTCCATTATTAGGTTGCTTGGAATTATTAGTAGTAGTAATTACAGATGATTCTTTGCTAGTAGATGATGACGTGCCATTGTTATTATTGTTTTTCTTGCTATTATCAATTTTGTCCACTTTTGCTTTCTTTGATTTATCATTGTCAGCTGGAACACTATCAATGACAGAAGTTGAACTGTTGTTCACAGCAGATTGAGGAATATGAAGCATGCCAGAAGTGATTCTCTTACTAGAAGGAGAATGGATAACTTTATCACTATCAGAACCATCAGACTCATATTGAGAAGTAGCACCAAAATTACTTGATTTTCGAGGTTCTTCACTATTAACTAAATTTGTAGTAATCTCTGAAGCCACTGGTGGAGTTAACGTTATATTGGAGTCATAATCTTCTAAAGAATTATTATTATTGCTGTTGTTTTTGTTGTTAATATGAGATTGACGTAATGATGAAGTAGCTCTACTATTCTTTTGAGATTTACTAGCTTTAATAGCCGCATGATGTTGAGGTAAATTATGGATTATATGGTTAGTATTATTTAATGGAGTACTTTGACTAATTGATGTTTGAAATGAAATGCTATTATCTGGAGTATTATTGAACACCTTACGATTCCAAATTGATGCACGTTTACGTCTCTTAGAGACCACTAGAGAGTCACCACCGTTACTATTGTTTCTCGACCTTTTCAAAGAAGAAGCATCAGACGTTTCGAAACTATTGTTATTACTATTCATGCTGACATTAAGTTTGTAAGGTTTGACTTCAGGGTCTATAGATGGTAATTCATTGTTGACAATAACTCGAAGTACATTACCACCACCACCAATAGAACTGATGGAACTATTATAAGCACCAGCAGAATTACCAAATAAAGGAACGACACTATTATTATTGTTATTATTATCACCAAAGACATCGGACACGAGATATTCGGGGTCAAGGTCTAAACCTTGACCATCTTGAATTCTATTTATATCTAAACTCTCATCGTTTGGATAAAGTTTAAAAAAACGAGTGACAATTTCTTGGGAAACTTCATAAATAGTTTTATCACTGCCAGTTAAATGAAGGAATTTTCTTGAATTATGATCAATTGTATTAAAACTATTATTATTGATCAGATAACTTTGTCTGCTTTGTATTGAATTGATGGTATTATCATTACTCGCATTAGTAATGCTATTCAATGAATTAAGACTACTAGGAGGCACTATAATTACTTGTAATCTAAACATTTTCCCGTCTTTATAGATAGACTAATCTAACTAATATTATACTTATATATATATATATATATATATATATATTCTATTCTGAATAAGATATTGAAATATAATAATTTTTTTTGTCCTTCTTTTTCACCCAAAAAAATTTTCTTTTTTTTTCTTAACTTTTTTCCCGAGTGCTTCTAACAATTTTGAAAAATTTCAACAGAAACTTTGAGAGATACTTCAAAAAGAAAAAATATGTGAATCCCAACATGAACAACGTGCTATATATTTCTTTGTTTTTTTCAATGCTTGTTTCAGATAAAATAAATGCAAGATAGTGATGTAGTAATGTATTAAAAAGATCTCTATATTACAAAAAATGATGACAATAAATGATGAAAAAACAAATAAGAGTATAGTATAAACAATAACAATGAGAAAATCAAACGAAAACTAGGAATACAGGATGTAATAAAAGAAACGAGATAGTGATGGATGAGCATGAGAAAACGGGGCCATGAAGAAATTCTTATAAAATGAAACAAACAGAGGGAAAGCTGAAAGGTAATGTGAATAAAAGAAATTAAAAATCATAATTAAAATAAAGTAAATTCAAATTTAAATATAAAAAAGGATTAGAAAAAAAAAGAAAAGAAAAAAGAAGAGAAAAACAAAAACATATAAAAGTAATTACTGTATATAATATATCTGAACATTAATACAAATTCTTGAAATATTTGATTGTGTATATGTGATCTTTTCTAATTGTCCAATAGTCATTTTTATTTTTCATTCTATTTTTTTTCCCAAATTTATTTTATCAATTTATTTCTTAATTTATTTTATCCCAATCTTTTTAACTATATCTCATTATTATTAATCATCATGTTTTGACTCCCCAGGGGTTTTACCATTTAATAAATTCTTTTGTTTATCAGATTCAATCTTATTATTGATAATGAATTTAGCCATTTGATTATTACTTGGACCACCAGTAAGAATAATTTTTCTTTCAGATGGATTACTTGGATCAGGGTCTTGGACTTTTATCTGAGATCCTGAACCATCTCTGATTTCACGAATATTCTTACCACCTTTCCCAATGATAGATCCAACGTATTCATTTTTAATGTAAATATCAACAGATTCTGGATTTTCATGTGTAGCCGGTGGGAATGGATTAGGAGAAGTAATAGTACCTTCAGGAGTACTTTGTGGAGCAGTTGAAATATTATTTACTGAAGATGCCGGTAATAACAACATTTTGTTTCCTAAGAACTGCTGTTGAGCCATATAATTTTTTATTCCGTTATTATTGTTATTATTGCCATTAGCATTATTATTATTGGATCTGCTGTTATTCATATAGTTATTTTGTGGTACACCCATTATACCCATAAGTTGAGGGTTGAATCCAGGGGCTTGCTGGTTAAAACCAGTAAATTGATAATTAGGTTGAGCAATTCCTGGAAATTGATTAGTATTGCCAGGGAAATTTTGGCCTACACCATTAAGACCAGGTTGGCCACCAGCACCATTCATTGGAGGCATACCACCAACAGCGTTGATACCCATGGTAGAATTTCCAGGATTGTAAAAGATGAATTTTGTTTTATGAAGATTTTTCTTATTTTCATATAATGTCTGACCAACGTAATAACTAGCAATATGAATAGCATCAGCGACACCGGTGATAGTTAAACAACGGTCAGTAGAATAAGCCATTACAGTATCACTTGCCTTTAACTTGGCAGCAGATTTTTCTTCAATTTCTCTGAATTTAAGACCTCCTTTACCAATGACAAACCCAATCATATGATGAGGTATTAATAATTTCAAAGTGTAAGTAGGGCCATCAGCAGGAGAGGGACTCTCATCTTGACCAAGAATAGTTCTAGAGATTAAACCAAAGGCCTTTGCAACTTTTTCAGCTGAACCACGAACATGAATAACACGTTCAAAGACACCTTTTAAATTTTCAGAGACGTTGACTCTGGTGCCTGATTTTTCTTTAATATAGTTAATTCTCTCACCACCCTTACCAACGACTAAACCAGCCTCTTTAACAGGACAAAGCATTCTGAAATGAACATAAGTAGGATCATCATCGGTTTGAACTTTATGAGAAGAAATTGGGGTGGCACGTTTTGGTAAAGAACTAGTAGGTTGATCATCATTAGATGCATCAACATTTTTACCTGAGATAAGACGAGCTGTATGAGATTTATCTTTTTGAGCTTCATCAGCTTCAAGCATTTCTGAGTCAATTGCCACTCTTTTATTCAGAGGATCATCTTCTAATGAATCATCATTCTTTCTTTTAAGCATTGCGATTTTATTTATTTATTTATTTTAATGGTATCCCCTACTACTAGTTTATTGTTGTTTTTTTTTAAGTGATTTTTATTTATTAATTCCGAAACAAAAAAGAAAAAAGAAAAAAGAACCAAAGAGTTGAGTTAATTAGAATTCAATTGAATAATATAATTATGATAGAAAATATCAATTAAATATTATTCTTTTATTTTATTTAATACTTTTTTTTTTGCAAATAATTAAATCCCTTTTTGCTTGGATTATGATATTATTTAATTGATATTTTAAAAAATTGTGTCAATTAATTTCTCTTTTTTATTTTATAAAAAAAATTCCAAAAAAAAATGAAAAATCAGAGAAAAATACCAAGGATTCCGGGTGATTTTGCTATGGTCGGAACTTGTTATTCGCTATTTTTTTAGAATCAACTCTTATAATATGATATCCTGGTAAAAGTAAGAAAAAAATTACTGGATAAAGAGCCACGGAGAATCACTTTAACTAGTATATTATCATAGTTTGATTGATGAAAAAGAAACATATTATAAGGAAACTAAGAGATGCCTCGATTATCGCCAGCAATATTTAGGATTGCAGCTACGTATAATAAAAATTTACCAAAACTTTTACCTGTTTGTAGGCATTTAGAATCAGCAGAATTAGAGCTTCAATGGATTCAAAAAGAATTACCAAAGCAATTATGGCCAGTAGCAATTGCCGAAAGATCAAAATTTAAACCATTACAATATATTTTAGGAACTCAGCCATTTGGTGAATCTTTAGAAATACTTTGTGAACCTTCCAGCTTAATCCCTAGATGGGAAACTGAAGAATGGGCACTTGATCTTATTAATAACATAAATACCTTCAATTCTAAAGATTCAATGAAAGTTATTGAACCATGTACAGGTACTGGTTGCATAAGTTTATTATTAGCTCAAAATTTGCAATGTGGTAGTAAAGTTGATATAACTGGGTTTGATATTGATAACAAATGTGTTAATTTATCAAAGAAAAATAAACTACATAATAAAAAAAATTTAACCTCAGCTAAAAACAATTTGAATTTTATTAAAAAAGATATATTCAATAATAACGATAACATATTATATAGGGGCGTAGATCTAGTCATATCCAATCCTCCGTATATCACAAGGGAAGAATTTGGTAAACTTGATAAATCAGTGAAACATTATGAGCCAAGTTTAGCCCTAATCGGCGATCTTGAGTTTTATAAAGCTTTGATTGAAAATATTATAATTCCAAATGATAGCACTTGCCAAGGGTTCATATTTGAATTAGGGAACAAACAGCAAATAGATTATGTTATGAACCATGCACAATTGAAAAAATTGAACTGGGAAATGGGCTACAGATTAGATAGCAATGATAACTATCGATGTGTCATTGGATGGAAGCCTGATGGGAAGTTTAAAAATTTCGATAAATTAATCAAAGTTTCATAGAGTCAATCACTTTTAATTGGGTTAATAAATCATTTTCAACTATAGAGCTCTGCTCCTTTTCATTCTTAATCATTTCATTATCTTTCTCTTTTAAATCTTTAATTTTACTAAACAGAGTGATTTTTTTCTCGGTAGTAGGTTCTTCCTTTGCATCTTCTTGTATATTGTTTTTAGTTATAGACTCCCTAATAATAGAATTAATATTTGTATCTAGCAGCTGGATTAATTTAGAATTCTTCTCTTGAAGCAGTCTTTTCTTATTTTTATTAGATTGTTTACTTTTAGTAATTTGTTTGTTCAATTTACTCTTTTTAACATTTTTCACTTTAGTAACTCTAGCCATTTTTCGTTATTTATCTATATGTTTCTTGTTGGTTTATCTAATATCAATCAGGACAAAAAAAATTTTTATTTTTGAAATATTTTTGAAATATTTTTTTTCCTTATTATTTTTTACAGATGAGCAGCAGATGGAATCAAGATATCAATAGTATCTATTGCAAAAAAACATCGCAGCCAACTGGAATTTTTCACAATTAGAGCTTTCATAACTACTGCATATTGACAATAGCTATACTATTATTATTATTCATTTTATTATTCAATGGTTCTTTTTTGATTTGTCTTTGATTTCATTGTAATACAGCAAATCCTAAGATAATATAGTACTATTATTTGTAGTGGTTTAGCAAATTATGAACATTTATTTTTACAGTTTTTTTCCTTTCATTTTTTTTTTTCATAATATAAAGGAAATATTGCCAGTTATTTTTATTTATTTACTTTTTTTTTTGTTTCAATTATATCCCATTTATAAGAAATAAAATAATTCGAGATATACTCAGTAATAATATATATGATTAATATCCGATAATGGGAAGTGCTAAATCAATGAAAAACCAGTCAAAAGTTGACTTGTTGAAAATTTATAAGCAAGGTTATACCAAAAATCCAATTGCAGAATATAAATTAACTGAAAAAGTTATTAATGAAGAATTCAAAATATGGAAGAAAACTGTGCCATTATTATATGATACCATTCATGTGAATGTCTTACAGAATCCATCGCCAATATTCTCCTGGCTCCCTGGTAAAATTGATTATGATAACGATTCTAAAGATTATTCATCGGCCCAGTTTTTACTTTCAGATAATGATTCTCTCAAATTATGTGCCGTTAAACTTCCAACTAGTTTACGCCCTCTTCCAGATGCACAATTCGCTAAACAACTTGAAATTGATCCAAAGGCCAATGACGGGATATCAAATATTACTAAACTTCAAGAAATTAAACTCAATAATGGTCCTTTGAGTAAAGTCTCTTATAATCCAAATAACGAAATTACTTCAGCTATCCATAAAAATGGTGTAGTATCTTTAATTAATACTCTTAATCAAGAAACTTCAAACGATCAAAAAATTTTAAAATATCATACTAAACCAGCTACTTGTGTAGAATGGTTCACTGATTTTTCTAATAATCTTTTAACTGGTTCTAAAGATTCTACGATTGCATTATGGGATATACAGAATTCATCCGCACCAATTTTAAAATTTGAGAATGATCATACTAATACTATCAATGATTTATCTTGGAATAGAAATATACCTTCAATATTTGCTTCTGTGTCTAATGATATGTCTTTAGTCATTCATGACACCAGATCCACTGATGGTAAAGCCTTTGCGGGTCTTGAAAAAGCTCATGTTGATAAAATAAAATCCGTTGAATTTAACCCTAGTATTAATTCTTTACTTGCTACTGGTGGTGCTGACAATATCATATCACTTTGGGATCTTCGTTATTTTAAAAGACCATTCAGAAGTTTGTATGGTTGCAATAATAGTGTTACTCAATTAAAATTCAATGTTAATAAACCTAATATGCTTTCGTCAGTATCCGAGGATAAATTAGTGTATCTTTGGAACTTATCAGATATTTCCGCTGGTGATTTTGATGAAGAAATTTATACTAAAGATGAATACAGTGAAGATCCTTGTTTGGTGTTTCTTCATGGTGGCCATTTGGATAAGATTAACGCAATAGATATAAGCGTTGACTTGCCAAATGTTTATGGTAGTGTTGGTAATGATAAATTATTAGAAATTTGGAAGCCACATACAGTGATTCAAGAAGAAGAAGATAAAGAGAAACCTGAACAGAATAATGAACAAGAGAAAGAAGATATAAAAGAAGATTAAACGTCATGTTATTTATATATTAGTATATATGTATTATTTTTTACAATAAAATTAATCTTTTAAATTGGGGTAAAAAAAAAAGAAAGAAAACTTTCCTTTGTTATGTAGATTTTCGAACAATTATTTATAGCTAATAACCTCTTTTGTTCTTTAATTGCGATTTTATAAAAGCTAAATGAATTAAAGTGTCTCCTAAATTTTTAGAATTTCCTAACCATATCTCAGACTCAATCTGTTTTGGATCTTTAGTTTTTGAAAATTCAGTGAACAATTCTCGTTCAGTGATTAAATCACCACCATTAATATTTATCTTATTAACCTCTTCCTTAAAATTAATCTCTTGTATTCCTTTAGTTTTAATATCTTTAATCAATTTATATACCTTTTGGTGCTCATTAATATTGATCAATGGTTTTATTATACTTCCTTGTTTTTCAATATCTTCATCAATGGATGATGAGGTATTCAATTTTTTGTTTAATACTTCATCAGAATCAATGAGAAATCCTCGGTCATTCCATTTATTATAAAGTTTAGAATTTTCCATGGTTTCATTATTAACAATTTTTAAAATATTTTCCACCAATAAAACATTTAAATCATTGTTTGACATAATTTTAATTAAATTTTCTTTCAAGCTTTCAATTATAGTATTTTCAGGTATTCGTTTCACCAATTCAATTGGATCAATTAAATCATTGGCTTGTTCAATAAGAGCTCTAATAAATCTTGGTTTTCTAGTACTATAATTCAATAAATAATTTAATAATTCATGCTCATCGTCATTATGCTGTTTAACAAATCTAATAGCTTCTTCTGGATCATCAAGTCTTTCAATTATTAATTCAAGGGCATCTTTATTTTTGCCAATTTTGCCTAAAAGGTAAATTCTTTCCCTGATGAAAATACTTTCATTTTTAGGTTGAGTAAATAATTGAAGTGCAAGATCAATATTATAACTTTGATTATTCACTAAGAAATATAGTAATTTATTTGGGTTAAATCTTGCCAAAAGTTTAATCATTAAATCCTCAATATTGCTGCTTTTTATTTTGCTGTTTTCTTTATTGGCTGCAATCAAAGTTGCAATATCATCAGCATGCATATTATAAAGTTTATCAATAAATAAATATGTGACAAATTGTAAATCATTAGCTTCAAGAGTTTCAATGATTTTCATTGGAGGTACTAAATGTTTATTCATAATTAACATTTCAATAATGGATGATAATTTTTCAGTTAACTTCGTTAATTTGTCTTTATCTAAAATGACATTCTCTAATTTTTTCAATTCTTCTTTGGAAACGACTATTCCAACAATATCTGATAATTTATCAAGAAAACTGCCCAAATTACGATATTTCTTCAACACATTCAATAATTTTTCGGAATCCTTTAAACGAATCAAATGTGGTATTGCAGCATTAGGATTACTTGATTGTAAATATAATTTGATTAAAGATTCTCTCAATTGAGCGATTAGTTTGGGCTGGTAATTTTCATCATCATGATTAATAGCAGTTATTTCTTCAAGTTTTTCTTCTAATAATGCTTGAATATCTTTAATATTATACAATTTAGAATTCCATTTATTGACTAATTCAAAATATTTAGACACATCATGGCCTAGATAATATGCCAATATTTTATCATAAATTTTATGATTGATCTTCAATTTTGCATGTGTTGGTATTTTCAAGTATATTTCGTCGATATGTTCCAGTTTAATGAATAAGTCGATATACTCTTCCCATTTCTCCCTGATTATTAATTGATGATTCGTTAATTCAATATCGGAATCTTCCATTGGTAAGAAGTCAACTTTCAAAACTTTAGATAAATATTCACTAGCATCTTGCCAAAGATTTTCACTGATTAAATAATCAACATGTTTTAAGCCAAGGTTTATTCTCTTATTTTCATTGACTAAATGTTCACTAATATCCCATGCCTTATCAAATTTTTCATTGTCTATATACCAATTCAAACGATCATTCAAACTAAACTCTTCACCAATAGCAGCATCACGAGCACTTATAATAAAATATCTTGTGGATGACATACCAATATGTTTACCTAAATGATAATCATTTAATCCTAATTGTTCATAATCTTTTAAAGTGATTTCATCATCCGCGACTTCTTCACCTGTGATAGAATTCACTAATAAAATGTCCGGTGGTCCAGCTTTAGGTCTACTAGGTTTCCCATCATCTTTTTTAGATATCTTGGGAGGATTGTAACTAAGGATCATTAACAAATCATTAGTAAATGTTGATACACCAGCAATTAAAATGTCTTCTAATTTAATTGCATTTTCCAAGTCCGCTTTTTTCTCAATTGGTGCTCTAAATGAAGATGCTGCACTACTAAATATTGACATTGACAGCGGCTGATGAGCTTGTTCGTTTTTAGAAACAATTTGAATTCTTATGAAATAAAGAGTATTGCACCATCCAACTATTATTCTATCATTATCAGGGAATGTGACTCTTGGCCAGTATAGATCAGCTCTAGGAGAATTATTTTCTCTTGGAATGTTTAAAATCTTAGTTTTCGTTAATACATTATAAACAGTGATCCCAGAGTCATTCATCCATAAAATAACATCACCAACATATTCAATTCCAACAATTGGTCCATGTCCCTCTTCCAATATTATATCACTTCTACCACTCATCCAGCCTCTTTGTGATAATATAACTTTACCTGCCATCCCACCTGAAACAAACCATTTAGTTGATTTGTATTCTTTATCAATCACAACAGCATGAACAGGTCTCTTGAAATCAAATCTTGTAATATCAGTAGTATCTTTTAATGATCCAATAACGACAGTACCATCCATTGAAGCAGTGGCAAAGTATGACCCATTGGTAGAAATAGAGAGAATTGATGCTTTATGTACTCTAAAAGTTCTAATTGGTGTTAAGTTTGGTTCACAAAGATGTAATATCCCTGAATGTGTTGCAAACGCAAGAAAGTCTTCATGAATTAACGTATATGATACTGGATCCTTTTTGAAAAAAGCTTTAGGAAGTCCTGTTAATCTTGAGTATTTCAATCTTGGAGGTTCCTCTTCTTCATCCCCTTCACTACTTTCATCACTGTTCTCTTCCTCACTGTCTGCTTCACTTCCCTCTTCACTTCCTTCTTCGCTATACTCTGCTTCTTCTTCTTCCTCGTCACTGCTTTTAGAAGTTTCATCATGTCTTTCTTTTTCTATTTTCTTGTCTTCTTCCTTCTTGGGCACTTTTTCTTTTTCTTCTTTTTCTTCTTTTTCTTCTTTTTCATCATCAGGCACACTCACTTTTTCTTCTTCTTCTTTTGATTTTCCATCTGTTATAGAATGAGTCTCTTTTGATCTATCTTGGTTAGCTTCTTTCTCTTTCTTGATATCTTCTTGATCAAGATCTTTCATTCCGTCATCTTTAACATCACAAGCATTAAGCTGTTCTGAACTTTTGGAATTTTCGTCATTAACTTCGGCATTTTGATCATTTCCTTCTATATCAGTGGCGATTTCATTATCTTTAGTATCTTCTGAACTTTTCTTTGACGTTTCACTACTAGTTGGTGATTCTTTGGGTATATCATATAAATTATTCTCAATTGATTCCGGTTTTTCTGTAGAATTTGTCAGTGTATCAATTGAATTTGTCATCTTCAAATCTTTTTTTAATTGTTGCAAATGTTTTTTGTACTCTCTTGTGTTATCTTACCTATATTAACTAACTATTATTAGTATTATTATTACAATTTTCCTTTTAATGTTTTTCTTTTAAAAAAGCTCAAACCCATCAAAATACACATCCGTGCACCATGTATATATACATATACATATATATGTCAATAGTATAATAATCCTGCCAACAACTATTAAAATAATTGAATATGACTATAATATATTTGTAATTTGGCGTAATAGTTGATTTTAGATTGTTATATTGATTTATTAGTTTTTTTGTATATTTTATAAATTTTTTTCTTTTTTTCTTTTTTTCTTTTTTTTTTTTTGGAACATGCTTAACATGAACGGGCGCTTCAAGAATATCAATATTTCAAAAAATCTTTTCAACTTGTAATATATTTAAACAAAAAAAAAAAAAAGAAGTCAAAAATAATAGCAATAGCAATAGCAATAGCAATACTAATAATAATAACAATAACAGAAACAATAATATTGAAACTAATATGTGGACTGAAATAGATAGAATAGAATCTCAAACAGATGATTTTACAGTGTTTATAAATGGCGGCTATTTAATCAGTTCGAGTGAAATATTGTTTCAAGCATTAAGCGAAGATTCAAAGAAGGATAAGTTATTTATTCCTGGAACTCCTGACTTTTCCGTAAGTTAAAAAAAAAAGAGAATTAATTAAATTAATTATTTATTAATATTTCACTACTAACAAACCCTAGATCATATTAAAAGTTGAATTTTTGGGGAATTGTAATACTCAGCGGTTAATGAATACAATTCTCAATTCTATTAATAAGAAAGTAAGTAATACAATTATATTCTCATCACAATTGAACACAAAAAAAAGTATTAATAATTAACTAACCAATTAATTTGACAGAAATTCGAGTCATCAAACTACAGTTACCAAGCAGAAATAGATGAAAAGGATTCAAGCACTAGTAAGTATAAAAATGCAAACTATAGTTTGTAGAAATGGATTCAAAGATTAACCAAAATTATAATTTAGTTAAGATATCTTTAAAATGTAAGATATTCACACAATTATTTGCAAAAGAATTAGAAGGATGCATTCCAAACGATTATATAATACAAGAGGTTGAAGAGCTTATACTTAACATGACCATAATACCAATTAAACATGAACTTGAAGAAAATATGTTGAACGTAGAATTCTTCCAAGAAAGAAATTATGAGTTATATCCAATGGCTCTTAATCAAATATTTAAATCATCAAATCAATTAATATCAATAATATTACAAAAGCTCGAAACTGAATATCCCTTTGTTTTCTCTAAATTGGCAAGACATGTAAGTATTAAACTATTATTAACAATTTTAAACAATAGATACTTTACTAACAAAAACCAGCTATTTGCAACTAATTTCAAATATGCAAGAATTGCTAATAATTTATTCAATGGGGTAGATAATCATGTTGTAAGTAAATCAACAAAACACATTGATCTATAAGTCACTTATGTGGCTGTATTTCTTGTGCGGCTTTATACATTACAAACCAAAACACTCAACTAACAAAATTAATTATAGATGTTAATGAAATTAATTAAAAAGTTTAGTAAAATTGCACGATATGAAAGATCTCAGAAACATACTAAATCTAAAAATATTAAATTCGATTTTTTTGACCAATTTTTCAATTCATTAATGTGAAAAGATCAAGTTGCTACTGAAAATATTTGCAAAGAATGATGACAAGAAAATAAGAAAAGGAAAAAAAAATGAAAAATAAATATTAATAATAGGCCTGATCTAACAATATTAACCATTTCCATCCGAAGATACGTTTTTATCTTTACATTCTTTTATTCAATTAATTTAAATTATCAATTGAATTAGAGTAACATTAATTATTATTACTTATCTTACTTTTTCTTTTACTATCAATTGAATTGTCATAAAACAAACTTAAAAATATGAGTGCCATCAGACCAATAGGCAAACGGATATTTGCCCCATTATTAATAATTCAACCAAATATTAACATCTTTGCTAGAAATAGGATAGGTTTAAGATATTTATCCAGTGCAATCGCAGATACGAAAAAAATTCAATTGCCACCAGTTAATCTTATAGTTCTTCCTGTTACTACTAGAAAGAATTTCATTTATTACAATTACCATAAACATTATGATGAATCAACTTATTTTGAAATGAATGCTAAATCAATCACTCCTGATTCACCATTTATGGATAAATTGAATGTTAGAGTGAAAACTTTGTCAATTCAAGCATCTAAGAAAATTGTTAAAGGTTGGGAAAATTTGAAGAAATCTGATAAGAAAATTTTAAAAGCCTGTGTTCTGATTACCGAAAAATTATTACTGAAAGTTAATTGGTTTGAAAGTTGTCTTTCATCTATTCCTTCTCAAGAAACAATAATAAGAGAAATAAAACTTGAAGAAAAATTAGCCACCATTGACGCTGGCCGTTTAAAAGCTATCAAGGATGTTCATCAATCAAGATTGACCTATATGAAAGAAGCTGCTAACACTACTAGTGCTAACCATGTAACAATTTCGAATGATCAGTTATCCAAAAATGCGTCAATGTCCAAATTACTTACACCAATACCGTTATATTACCCACAATCAATCATATCAGACATTTCAATGATGGAATTTTTAGATAAAATCGAAAATCATTATAGAGCACATCATATTAGAGCTGCTATATTCTGTGCAATAGGCTTACCGTTGACAATTCCTTTCATAATCCTACCAGTTGTGCCTAATTTACCAGGCTTTTACTTGTGCTATAGAATATATTGCCATTACAAAGTGCTTTCCGGATTAAAGCATTTGAAATATTTGAATAACAATAAGATTAATGATAGTCAAACACATTTGAAATTTGAGAATTTAAATATTCTTAACGATATTTATAAAGCTAATGGAATCACTAGTCAATTCATTGAAGAATGCCGTATTACTGCTAGAGATGGGTTTGATCTTAAGAAACCTGAAAAATTGTTGTTGAATCAAAATATCATTGATGATATTGTTAAAACTACTGGTTTGACTGACATTAGAGATCCTTTAGAAAGAGCATTAGCACAAGAAACCAAAAATATTGAATCAAAAAATAAATATATATAACATACGTACCATGTATAAATGCAAACCATTAATAAATAATTCTTACATATTGTTGTACACATAAATTTTCAAACAATAAAAAAAAATTATATTTTATTTTACTAAAAGAAAAAAAAAATTTTTTTTTATATAATAATTATGAACGAAAAACTGATAGTTTCATAAAGTTCATCATTTTATTAAAGCACATTTTAAAAATTGGTTTTGAAGGTTTCCATAGTAGACACAGTTAGCAAAGTATAGCAACGATATTTAAAATAGAAAGACTGAAAATTAAAATTAAAAATGAAGACCTTAAATCAATGAAAAAGATTATAAAAGATCAGAGATTTATTATAACCAACAATAGACCCACACTTGAAAACAAACTCACATTAACCACCAATTAAAGTCTAATAAGACATCATAAGTATTGATTCGATATGAAATATTCTTCTCCATAAATACAAAATTTTTCTTTCATTGGATAAACTAACCAGGAACCAAAGAAATATAATAAAATAATTGAATATTGTACTTGATAAAAGAAAAACCAATTAAATAATTGCAACACTTTTTAACTTAATTAATATATTTGATGATTATTATAATATCATTTCTTTGTTAAGATATCTAAAGTCACAATGTTATAATCGATCCGCTTATTTGGATCTAGCTCTAACCTTCCGTCTCTTTCTCTTAAGTCTTCTAACTCTCTTCTTTCTCCATTTAGCTCTCATTTTGGATAATAATTAACTAATATAGTGGTGATTACAAAAGAAAGAAGAAAAAAAAGAGAGAAGAAGAAGAAAAGAAAAGAAAGAGGAAAACGAGATTTAATAATTTTTATTTTTATTTTCTTACAAAATTTTTCTTGCTTTTTGGACAAAATTTGGAGCAATAAAAAAAAAAACGAAAAACGATCAAAGAGTAAATCGAGGTCAGGTGATTTATATATAAAACTAAGTCACATGATATGAAATTTATTAAGCACTTTATTATATATGGTAAGTATGAAGAAAAGAGTGGATTTTTTTTCAAAAAATTTAAAAAAAAAAAATCGTGACAGTTTAAAAAGCCCCTGGTACAATACATGTGATATTTAATAGATTTAGGGTTTTTTTTGAATTTAGACCTTAATTAATTGTGACATATATATATTATGTACAATTATACACTATACTGTTTTTTTTAAAGGTGATATAAAATAAAATGAAATATTATTAATGATATGCTATATATAATTTGAATTAATAAAAAAATATGTAATTAATTAAGTTATTTCTTTTCAGTGACTTTGATAATCTCTTCTCTTTCCCAGCCAGTAGGTTTTTCATATTTAAAGTCATTTCTTGGTTGTGGAACAGATTCATCAGCAACAAAGGCAAATGGATTTCTATCCTGCTTTTGGTTTAAATTAGCAAAGGTGTGATTGACTTCTCTATGCTTGGCTTCATCAGCTCTGATATATAAAATTAAATCTTTAAAAGTAGAATTAACTGGCATGTTCCAATAAGCTAAAGCAATATCTGGAATTTCAATATTTTGTAGTTCTGGGATTAAACCGGCATTGATATCATCAATACATCCACTGTAAGTAATAACAGCTTCTTCTTCTAAATAACCAACAAATCTGTGACAGAATTTAGGCGAAAGTAAATAAGCTAAAAAGAAGAAGTTGGAAAATAACCCTTGAGCAGAATAAAGCATAAATCTTGCAAATACACCCGGCTTACCAATTTTAATAAATGTTAATAAATGCATTCTTTCATTGTACGCTTCATCACAAAGAGTTTCAATCCAAGCCCTATCACGTTTCAATAATCTTAATGAGTGTAAATGTCGAATAAAGGAACCAACCATCCCTGGAACGCCGGCAATGCTCTCCAAAAATATAAATCTTGAAAGCCAAAGTTCTGGAGTCAAGGTATAAGTCTTTGGATCAATGATCTTTTCACCTTTAGCATTGGTAATATATTTAGGAGATCTGTAACCAGTTACCAAATCAAACGCAACTCTGCAAAATCTAACCAATTTATAAGCAACATAATCTTTAATATTCTTAGGCTTTCTATGTGATGGTTTAATATTGACCATCTCATTCATGGCGAAGTCAATGTGAGGGAAAGTGTTTTTAGTGTAAACAGTATTAGAGACTGTATCGACGTAAGATTCAGTACCTTTGATTTTCACCATATTGCTCTTTGATTTTTCTTCTTGCAATTCCTTTTGAGTCTTTTGCAGTGCAATTATTGTCATATTTCTTTTGGCAAGCATAATAGTATTGTTAAACATACAAGGGCTAGTTAATGCAGCCCTTGTACAGTTAAATAATGTACCAGCAACCAATGGACTTTCTCTGATTAATAAGGTGCTCATGATTTTCAATATGTAAAAAAAAAAGTAAAAAGTAAAACTAAAACCAACAATAACTATCTGTAATTCAAATATAACTATTAAATTTGTAATGATTTATTATTAGGTATATAGAAAAAGAAGAAACATAAATATATAACAGAAGTAAAATACATATACAAACGAAGAATTATGGTTGCTTTTATAGAGTACATGTTGTAAATAGTTCTCAAATCCCGTCGCTGTAGAAACAAACTTAACCCTACAAAAATGAACAAGATATAGGGAAATACGAAACATGATCATAAATAAAAATGATCCAAACCTATTATTTCCTTTTTTCAATCCATCATCCTTAGCCTTTGATGTTATTCAATTTAGGAGGAGAATGATAACGAGAAATTTTTCCGTTTCTAAATATAGGCCATCGGAAATATTCGCAACTAAGAAAAGGAAAAAAAAAAAATACAGCACAAACAAAATTGTTAGTACAGCTAAGTTGCTTTTTGTATTGTAAAAATATGGCACTTTTATTGGCTACTAATTTTCTTTGTATATAATTAATAAATTGGTAGCTATAACTTTAAACTATAAGTTAAAGATAATTCTGGATAAAATCGGGATGAACTTTACTATCCAAAACTTTGGAACAACACTCACTGCAAGTAGCTTTAAAGTTATATAACCTATCTCTTAACTATACACAAGACGGTGTTTGACACAAAAAATAATTAGTAGTAATTATAATGATCACAAATACATGACTAATAATTAATTCTAAACCAGTTATTTGCAAGAAAAAGGTTGCCTTCTTTTAATTTTTTGTTTCTTTTATCTATTCCGAAACTTAAATCATGCACGGAATTTGAATATGTATCACCAACTACAACCAACGAACATTACATTGTTAATATACGGATGAGCTGACAATTGTGACCATATATGAGAGAGTATTACTTATAAAGTTAAAAAAAAAAAAAGAAATAATGATAACGATTATTATATAATATACTTTGAAATTAAAATGATTGGCCGATATAGATAATATATCGATAATATTTTCCGAACTTGAGCGGGATTCATCTCTTAACCGTTGAATGTTAAATATATAGCATGACCATATTAGTATTACAAACTAATTCTGAAACTGATTTAGATTGCTATCTAGTTATTACTGAAGTAGAGAATTTTATTCATAAGCGTTACTATTATTTTTTATTATTATTAAATCAAATTATGTAAGAACAAAGAGAAAAGAAAAACCGAGTAAACTATAAAGCTACAATTAAATATTTACGGAATGACAAAGAGAACATGAGAAAGAAAGAAAAGAAAGAAAGAAAGAAAGAAAGAAAGAAAGAAAGAAAGAAAGAGAAAAGGGTACTTAATTTTGAGGTGAGCTACTAACTCTATCAACGACTCTGAAAATACTAACAGAGAATGTCAAAACCCACATACACAAAATCACAAATAAAAAGGCAGATAATCCTCTTTGACGATCACAAATATTTGATACTGTAAAATGGGTTATATCAATTTTTTCCAGTGACAGTGATGCATCCAGAGAAATATTTTTAATTCCATCAGATACACATACCCATCTATCGTCAAATAAGGTATTGTATGCTAATGCCAAATTAGCACTTGAAAATATAATAAATAATAAATCTAATAAAATTAATTTTAATTTATCCATTGGATTTCTAAGACCTAAAGGCTGACCATGATATTCATCCCATCCAATATATGCTAAATATAACAATGCAATAGTCTGTACAACTATTGCCATAATTGTACTAGGTTGTTGATTAATATCATAAAGTTTAGATTCTTTACTTCTCACATAAATAGTACATGATAGTGACAATGCCACCAAACTTAATACAAACATGATAGTTCTTAAAGAAACTAAAAGATAAGAATTGAACAACACAGCTCTTTTAATACTTGGGACCCATTGATGTCTTTGTTCAGTTGACATCCAATATTTGGCCGATGATCTAATTTTTGGAGAGTAATCATAATCGTTACCGTTGCTTTTATTATCATTACAATTTCGGAAAATTGATCTTAAGAAATTAATCTTTTTGGCCTTTTCGTTATCACAATAATCATGATAATGACTATTATTGTTATTATTGCTATTATTTAATTTTAATTCTAAACGTTTATCACCTTCCCAAGCACCACCTAAATCAGGTAATTTTAAAGTATCATCGTCGTCATAATCATCATCATCATCATAATTATTTATGTTTAAACTTGTACGGTCAATAGTATTATTATTGCTGGAATTGTTATAGAAAGTACCCTCATTTTGTGATTCAGCTTCTTCATCATAATTCGTACTACTTCTATGCTTAGCAAATTCTTTATTATGACCACTGCTACTACCACTGTTTTTGACAGGCACCAGCTGATTATGATGATTCTTAGCAAGTTTTCCATGCTTTTTAGTATTATCATTCATTAAATTTGAAGATTTTGATTCAATTACCGAAAAAAATTTATTCCAATTATTATTTATTGATAAAATAAACAAATCATTTTTTCCATTTTCATTAATCAGATTACTATTTTTACCTGATGATCTTTGTTGTAAAGTAGTATATTCGAAATTATCAGACCCTTTAAAATGTGCATTAGCTACACTATCTAATACATAAGGGGGCACCACATTAGCATCAAGATTATAAGCTCTGTAATTATCCACATTACCATTCCCACTAGTACTTGTTGTTTGTGTATTATTGTTATTATTAGCTCTACTACTTGCTTCGCTAGATGATGATCCATGAATCTGACCACTAGTGTTATTATCAGTCTGATGATTCACACCATCCATATTTGATAACTGCTCTATTAAATAATAAAAATCCCTTTAAAATCAAAAAACAATTAATTCTTAAATAATTAAATAAATAAATAATAATTATATTTATTGAAATATTGAATTGATTATCTATTAACTAATAAATTAATTTATATGACTGCTAAATAATATTTCTTTTTTTTTTCTTCCTCATCATTTTTCTTTTTGTTTTTTTTTTCTTAGCATTTTTTGCTTTAGCCTTTCCAGTTTATTCCGTTCATTTTTGAGTTTGTACAATAAAATAACCTACACTGCCAATAATATATATGTGTAGAAATTTGATTGTAATGTACGTCATGTCCACATAAGGACCCCAAAATGTATTAAGTAAATAAATAAATATATATATATCAAGTATTAATGAAAAAAAAAAAAAGAAAGAAAGAAGAGAAAAAAAGCAATAAAAAAAACGAAAAAGTTATTTTTATCTAAAGTTACTTAAAGAGTTTTCATCATCCTCAAAATCACTTATCCCACCTCCACTAACAGTGCTCATCGATGTCATATGTGTTAATCTGTTAAACAATGGATGATTTCCCAGTACGCCTACACCCGTAGTATTACTAGTATTTGTAGTTTCATTAGTTTGTTTCGTAGTATTAGTATCTTCCGATGAAGAAGAAATAATTTTACGGAATTTCAAAGTATTACCAGTAACCACAAAACTTGGCTTCATCACTATTGATTGATCATTATTATTATTGTTATTATTATTATTATTATTATTATTATTATTATTATTATTATTATTACTATTACTATTATAATTCTTGTTTGAACTACTATGACCATGACCATGACCACGTGGATGATTAGTATGTTGATGAGGATTATGGTGATGATGACTATGTTTTTTCTTTAATTCCTGGCTATCAACGACAATATCTTGTCGATTGTTATTTGAAATCAAAGCGTTGATATTGCTAAGACTGTTATTATGAGAAAGTATTGACAACTGATCTGTTGAGCCAAACTGTGAATGTTGTAAAATTTGGTGTGACAGTTGCAATTGTGGTTGTTGTTGTAATTGTTGTTGTTGCAGTGGAAAAGCCAGTATTGATGATTTTTGTAATGGCGAAAGCAAAAATGGACTCATAATCTTTTTAGCAGAAATATTAGCATTTGGTCTTAATAAATTAATCTTTTCTGATAATGTAATTGGTGGACCATTAGATAAATTCAGAGTTTTCCATTTATAATTATTAGATGATCCTTGGAAATTAACATTCATTGACCCACTATATGTCGATAAATTGTCAAGATTATTATTAGCCGCAATAGTATTAGTATTATTCATATTGTTAATTGCAGATGTATTAACATTAACTGATGACACAGAAATGTTTGAGGCACTAGGGTATCGTACTAAAGCATTATTGCTAGTTGGCGATAATATTTGTTGTGATTGTAGGGAATTACCAATTGTACTTGTTGCATTGTTAGCTACTGAATTAGTATCACTAAACAATGAAGATTTCTTAATAATTCTCGAAGATCCAGGAATTAGTTGTTTTGATTTATTGACAATCTTAAGTGACGAGTCACCATCATAAACAAATATTCCACTATTATTACCGTTATATGAGATATTATTAAGGCAACTAATATTACGCGTTGGTACATCAACAACATCATCGTCATCATTAATGATTGAAACATCAGGGGATGGATTATCAGCAGAGTTTAGTACTGATGATCCATCCGATATTTGTGAAAATCTTTTGTTACTACTATTAAGCTTTCTCCCAAGGCGAGCTAAATTAATATTAATGCTGTTATTGTCTTTATTATTGGTGATACTATCTATATCATTATTCCCACTGTTATTATCATTATCATCAACATCAATGCTACTCTTTGAATCATTATTGACCTCGTTATTATTATTGTTGGCATTATTATTAGTATTATTATTATTTCTACTAGTAGTACTATTCGTTGCAGTGTTTTTATCAATAACGACATCATCAAAATCTATAGCTCCAGTATGATAATAATCAGATTCATAGTCAAATCTAGCCGGTAATTCATGTGCTGTCTTATTTGTGTTACTATTATTGTTGGCAATACTATTATTATTATTAATAATATGTATATTATTTGGATAGCTTTTCATTACTGGGGACGTGACAGCACTAGCAACATTTGAGTGATTGCTATTATTGTTGGAAGCTGGAGCACCAGCATTCTTATGACTATCAAGTATTCCAGCTTTTTTAGATAATTTTTCTAAAGGTTCCTTAGTGGCAGGAATTAAAGAAATTCCTGAAACAGTAGAACATCTAGAAAGAGGCCTTGAAGGCAAATCATGTAATACCTGTTGTGAAGGATTAGGAGAAGCAACTGTTGTAGAGGTATTAGAAGTAACATTAACTAAATTAGAATTACCGATTGCCGATGGAGATAGTATTTGACTTGCAATTGAAGAGTTCTTGATCAAATTTGCATTAGATAATTTAGAAGGACCAACAATTGTTGCGGCTGTACCAGAAGTAGATTTAGTGCCTTGTTTATTTAGCACAGTATTTGAAAGAGGACTGTTAAAATTGGTCTTTGGGAAAGAAGTAGTAGTGTATCCATAATTCAACACAGGACTGCCAGTGTTACCACTTACATTATTATTGCTTAAATTATTTATACTAATGTTGGTAGTATTATTAGAAGTTAATCCTTGAAGGTTAGTATTTGAAGGGTAATTATCAGACGAGGCAATAGATGCCGCAGTCGAAGATAAATACTTATTGTGTTTAAGGCTAATTGAGTCATGAATAGATGTTTCTTTGTTTGATAAAAAAAGTAAATTGTTGTGAGTAAGCGCGTTGTTAATGTTTACGTTAGTCGAAGGTGAAATATTAGCGGCAGGAACATTTGTAGTAGGAGAATTAGGAGTATCTAAAGTCATTAATTGGAAATTCTCATTCATATAAGAAGATGCTGATCCAGGAGGAGCAACAAAATTAGTTTTATTTGAATCAGAATCTATTGATGCAATAGATAAAGGAACTGGTGATGAGGCGGTGCTATCATCGTAATGCTTCACAGACATGTTTAGCTATTTTTCTCTCAAAAATTATCTAAACTTATAAGGATTTAAAGATGAATTACTTTTATATTTCTCCTTCTTTCTTTATTTTTTTATTAAAAATAAAATATTTTAAAGAAGATTCCTTTTCTGATTATAATCTTTTAATATTAGCTGTTAATAGTTTCTTTGTTTATATTTATGTATTCTATTTTTTAGATATAAAGAAAAATAACTCCTTGAAGGTAAATATTTTTCTTTTTTATTTCCTTTTTTTTTGTCCTTTTAATTTGACGTGATGAATTTGCATTTTTTCTCATTGTGAGAATTTGCAAAAAATTTTTTTAAGCAGGTAATTTAGTGTACCTACTAAGCCCAACCTAGGTAGATAGACACACTAATGTTGAGTTGTATTAGTTGGATCTCTACTGGCATTTATAAGAATAATATTTATTAATATTATATTTACAAGGATATACAAGTATATATATTAACTTTTCAATTAAGCATTCAAAGATTTATCAATTTGAGATTTTCTATATGTAGCAGCATCTTCCACTAATTTATTGTATTTCTTTCTTATAGTCTTTTGATCAACCTTCTGTTCAACCACAACATTTGGCAAATCCTTGAAAGTTTCTTGAGTAATGTAGATGGCATTAGGACGTTTTTCATCATAATTTTCATTCAATTTCTTTATCTTGTCATTCACCAAATATGATCTCAATACCTTGACGGTATTACTTTGAGTTAAAATAAGATCCGATACTAAATGGCCAGTTTTTTGCTGAACCAATTTGACATATTGGAATCTTTGCGTCAAATCGTCTAATTTGATGCTCTCTAATTCTTCAATGTCTTTGACAGGCGACTCTTTATTAAATTCATTCCAAGTTTTCAATAATATTTCATCTAATTTAGTGGCGTCATTTACCTTATCATGAGCTGGAACTTCAATCCATCTTTTTATTTTAAATTCATTTAATCTTTCTGATACTTCTTCTTTGCTTAATTGCGGTGGCTTACCAATAACATCCATTAATTTATAATTTGTAGTTCCTGGTGCCGAGGCTGCTTTAGCAGCAGCTTCATGAGTTTCTGGATCAGCCACTAACTTTTCCTTGGATCCACTAGTATCTAATAGCTGATCTGCCAACTTATTTTTGGATTCTATATCATTGATATCTTGCTTTAATTTATTCTTCTCAGCTCTAACTTCAGGGTTTAAGAAATCGAACCAGTTTTTGAATGCTATTTGATTTCGACTACTGGTAGCAAAACCTCTAACTATAAATTTACTTGTCAAACTCATGGTTATCCAGTATATGAACTATTATGTATGTGTTCTATTCTTTGAAAAAACGAAAAAAACGATACTTCAATATATTAAATATCTATTAATTCGATAATATCTATAGTATACACATAATCGATATATTTTTTTTCATTGATGGAAAAAAATTTTTTTTCTCTCAATGAACAAAAATTAGTAGAGAAGAAAAGAGAAAAAACCCAAATAAGAAGTGCTCATAACCATTTTAGCATATATTTTACTTAAATTACGACTATACATCAAATGACATGGCACATGATATAGTCGTTATTATGAGAAAAATTGAGAAAAGCACACAAAAAAAACGAATTGGACAATCGAAAGTAAATTAGTTATATAAGAAAAGAAAACGAAAAAACAATCGATACATTACTTATGAGTCAAAGATAGAGAGAGAAAACAAATTAATATAGCTAAATAACACAATGGCACAGGTTGAGCGTCTAATATCAAATTTTGAAAATATATTGGCAGCATCGCCAAATGTTCAGGATGATAATGAAGATATTATAAATTTGTTGACCAATAATTCGTATGAATTTGATTCGGATTATATAAGAACGCAAATTGTGAAATCATCTATGAATGAGGCTAATATGGGGAAAGCCCATTTACAGCAAATTGCATATAATAAAGAAAAACTACATAAAATATCACAAATAATATCTGAAAGACAAAATGATGCGCGAATGTCGTTAATGCAAGCAAATGAAGCAGAAAAGCAATTGGCAGCAAAGGCAAAGGCAAAGGCAGAAGCAGCAGCAAAGGCGTTGATGAAAGAAAGTTCATTGTCGGACAATGAAAAAGATATCGATAGTACTGGTACTGACAAAAATTCAGATTTGATTGATGAAAAGAATACCAGTAGTGGATTTAATAGTAATGAAAATGATGGATTACAAGAACTCCGAAACAGGCTTTTATCAAGAAGACAGTCAACAGCAACAGGGTCATTAGCAGCGTCAAACCAATCTTTAGAAAATCAAAATGAAACACATCAATTTAAACAGGATAATATTCTTCATGACATGATGGGGGTTATTGGCCAGTTGAAAAACAATATGGTTTCTTTAAATGAGAGCATTGTCAATGATAGTGGATTAGTCGAAAAGGCAGGATCTCATTTAGAAAAAGCCAGTGCTAATTCAAAAACCGTTGGTAAAAGTTTAGGAAAATTAAATAGTTCTGGGAAAGCTGGGTTTTGGTTATATATATATGCTACTTTATTCATAATTGTTTTACCATTATTTATATTTATAATAATGAGAATATTCCCAAAATTATAAATATGGTAATAATACAACGTAATGTAATATAATATAGTATAATATAACCTATACAGATCGTAATAATATTGAAAACAGTACGTAAGACAATCAATAAAGGAAAAAAAAGACAATAAAACTGTAAAACTATAAATAGTAGACGGAGAGGACATGTCAAGAATGATATTGTCAAAATCTTAGCGATTTTTCTAATAGATTCTACTCTGTTGTGAAACTACTAACATTATATTGTTTATTACATTACCATACTATTTTGATTTTATTTTATATTTAGACTCTTGTTCAAGAACTTTTTATCGTAGAGATTCATCACATGAATAGTGTTTGGCAATTATCTAGTCTCTTTTTTCAAATACGTATATCTTAAAAACTTCACTAAGAAAAAACAAAAAAAAAGGAAGCAAAAAGGAAAAAAAAAAAAGAGGAAAAATCAGAACCAAAAGTTTTTTTTATCGTTATAGAGTAGATGGGATCAAGATAACAACTCTTTCATCAATATCATTTAATATATAATATTTACAATTAATATTCCGATATAAAAACAATAAAAATAAAAATAAAAATATATTAAGAATAAAGAAATAAAAAAAAGATAAGAGTTAAACACATCATGGAATTGGAAACTGATCAGACGAAACTATGGTATTTCCCACCTGATTCCCAAGATGATATTCCAAGATATGCTATTCGACAAGCACCAGCAGAAGCTTCAAGTCCTTCTTCTGGGAAAATAGCTTTTGATCTTTATGATGATATTATACCATTAACCACTAATGATATATTAAAAATTCAACCAGTTAGAGTTAATTCTGATAAAATGCAAGTTAACTTTCGTGGTAATTCTATTGGATTTGTCAATTTTGATAATGATGAAGCCGAGGATAAGCTTACTAATTTTGTCACTCAGTGGAAGTTAGGGCTTAAATATATTAGTGACGATGTTGATTTTGACAATGATAATAGCTCTACCAGTAATGGCTCAGGAATCGGTAATAATACTCCTCGTCGAACCTCCATGACCGCAGCTCAATTTAGACAATTTAAACAGCGGGAGGAAAATATCAAGAGAAAGAATGACTTGTTCAAATTTCTTTGCAATAATTTGAAAGATTATTTAAAACCTACGAATATTAAGGTCAGATTAATCACTTGGAATCTTAATGGCCGTTCTAAGATTTTTGAAAATCCTTTACAGTTAGAAAATTTTAAGAAATTATTAAATGTTCCTTTAACTCCATTCGATACTCCTAATTGCTCTGATATTTATGTGATCAATTTTCAAGAGACTATACCTCTTAATGCTACGACTTTCTATTCTTCTCCAATTCTTATCAATGAATGGACCAATTTTATTTTGAAGTTATTAAATGAACATTTGGATAACAAAAGTGGTAGTACTACTAACACAAATACTTCTACTCTGTCTTTATCATCAATCCCACAATCTAGACCTTCTTCAAGATTTTCAGTTTCTTCATTAACTAATGCATCTACTTCAAATACTAGTTTAAACAGTGCGACAGTGATACCTACTACCCCATTATCATCATCAGCCGCAGCCGCGGCTGCCGCTACTGCAAATCCTGCAGATGGTCAAAGATTCGAATATTTAGCTGATAATAGACTAATAGGGTTATCAACTATAATAATTGTTCGTAAAAAATTAAAACGCCAAATTTCTAATATTGAATTATCCACTACTGGTACCGGAATTTTGAATATGTTTGGTAATAAAGGTGCCACATTAATCAAGTTCACTCTTAGTTATGATAAAGATATTTTACCTTACATTACCAGTAAAGAAAATCAAGATAAATTAGATGAATTAGAATTAGAAAGAATTGTTCATGGTTATCAGTTTGTCGTTGTCAATTCTCATTTATCAGCCGGTGATAATAATATTGCTAAAAGAAAGAAAGAATTAAATTCTATTGAAAAAAATTTAAAATTAAAAGATTATTTCAAGAATGAATCTTTTTATTTGACTAATCCTTTATTAACTAACGACTACTATTCCACTAATGAAATTGATATGTTTAAGTTTGGTTATGATCAAGAAACAATAAGAGACAATAGATTAATCAGCCTTGAGGATTTAACTGGTAATACCAAGGGTAAAAATTTTAAGTCACCTTCTAGTAACTTAGCTTCCCCTCTGGTTGGTAGTGCAGCAGCAACAAATAATGGTCAATTCCAAGATGTAGCATTGAGTAATGGTACTGCTAGTAGTGCACCTTCACCAAATCCAACGGGAACAATATCAGAAGTAGCCTCTCCGACTTTTTCAACACATTCTCGTGCCTCAAGAATAGCATCTCCAATTATTAACGCAGCTAAAGAATTCTTCCCTTCACCTGCTTTATCCATGGATGCTTTAACAATAAGAGGATCAAATGGGCCCGAAAATGATAAATTATCACTTTTCAGTGATTGCTTCATTTTCTTCTTGGGTGATTTGAATTTCAGGTCTTTATATGATATTAATGACGAAGATGACATGACAGAAATTAAAAATTTAATTTCTAAAAAATTAATTTTACCAATATTGGAGAAGGATTCTTTATCTATTGAAAGAAGTAATCTTAATTTATTATCTGGTTTCAAAGAAGCTAAAATTAATTTTTTACCTACTTATAAATGGAAAATTAAAGAACATAAATCACTATCACAACTAAATTTAGAAGAAAAAGAAACAGAAGATAAGGATACCAAAATTTGTGAAGATGCCGCTGTCACTGTTGAAACAGCTATTCCACCAGTTACCCCCGAAAGTGCAACAACATTTGATACTACGGTTGAAAGTCTCGAAGAGGCTGCAGCAGATACTACAGAAGAGATTTCTATAAACTCTACTGGTGAAGATGAAGATTTTCAATATGATCATGTTCCTTCATATTGTGACCGTATCTTTTTCAGTGAGTTCAATAATGATTATGATGATGCAGAAAGTGAAATACTGACTCTGAGAATTGAAGGTCAAATGGCACATAAACCACATCAGATTAATGCCTTCAATGAAAATTTATCATTGGTTGACAAGCATATTAAAGTTAATGAATATAATAGTTTCTCAGATTTTGATGTTTCAGATCACAAACCTGTTTATTTGGATTTAACCCTTGAAAATTTAGATGTTATTGATTTTGATCAACGTTATAATCTTATGAAAGGGTTCCTTAAAAATATTGATTTAGAAGAAAATTCCAAAAAACCAATAGCTGAAGTTACTCCAGTTGAATTGAAAGTGACTGATATTAAGAATTTAGGTAAAACTCAAGAAGTTGAATTTAAGATTATAAATAAGGGTAACATGAAATTTGATTGGGAAATTATTAATTATGATTTGGCTAATTCTCAAAACTTTTTAATTATAGAAACATCTAATAGTACAATAGTGAACAATGTCAATTATTTGAGGGAACCAATAGTAGAAATTTCGAAAAATAAAGGTACTTTACCGGCTACTGGGGTCCAAAGAGTTAAAATTAAGTTAAATTCTTTAAACATTGGCATTAGTAAAGTCACAGTGTCTTTAATTTTAAGAATTATCAATTGTAAAGATTATTTCTTAACGTATGAATTTTCAACTGCTACTTCAATTTTTGGAGAATCATTAGATTTATTGAATAATATGAAAGATTTTGGATCATCTTCCGGAATTCCATCATCTATTTATGAATTGGTTAATTTCTTGAGTAATAATCTTTCTGAGGGAATTTTCACTGATTTATATGATTTTGGTAATGATTCAATTTATGGTGGTGCTTCTACAAATAAAACAATAAAACCAATCGCTGGAGCTGATCAAAAGGGTAGCAATAATTCAGAATTAAAGAAGAAAATTCTTGGTGATATTGATTTATCAATCCGTGATCAATTAGAAACTCAGGGAACATTAAATGTAGACTTCATTAATCAATGTAACAAATTTGATGATGAACATAAACCAGGGTCTAAAGCTGTTATGAGAACATTATTATTATTATTAAACAATTTAGACGGAGGAATAATTCCAAAAGAATTTTCGCCATTTATTTTAGAAAAAATTACATTGCCTTCAATGTTTTCTTTAAGATTTGATAAATTTGGTTTGCAAGCTGATATCACTACTGCTATTTTAGAATTCTTACCTGGCTTACGTGCTAATGTTTTCATGTATCTCTGCTCTTTCTTAACATTATATTTGACCAACTTCAAAAACGCTGATAAAAATTTTATAGTGTCTATATTTGAAGATGCTTTGATAACATTACCTAGCGACAGTTCAAGAGGTTTGCGTAACAAACGTAGAGAAGTTATTAAAATATTGATTTGATGGGAAAAAAAATACAAAGAAAAAAAAATTAAAAACAGATAAGATGCGAAAATCTTTTAAATTCCTTTAAAAAAAAGACAAAAAAATATATATCTATAAATAAATATACAATATGCAAAAATTTATATGATAAAATGAATAAATAACTGATTATTAAATTTTTGAATGATATAATATGTAGTTAGTTTATCGAAGTTAATCAATCAATGACCACAACTTCTAATAATTTACCACAATCAAAACTTTCTCCCGAGTTGATGTCTATAATTTTAACACCCTGCAAACTAAAGATACCTTTTTCTATAGCGATAAGATTGATCTCAGTTTCAAAGACAGAATAATGACCAAATGGACCAATTCTAACATCGTTATTTAAGCAAATAATACCAGTTGGGGTCAATTTGGTTTGATTGAAAATTTTGGTTAAGTTTATATTTGAACCAGGGTTATAAGAATATGGATAAATAATTTGATTAGAATCAATTTTATTATATGATTTATCATATCCAGCAACAGCACCATTATTAACTCTTGGAGTAGCCTTTTCGGTTAAGTTGGTAGTTAAGAAAGAATGATTATTATTGTCCTTTGGTTGAATGTATAATGAAAGGGTGAGAAGTCTATGACATTTATTAATAGCCTGAATTTTCCATTTGAATATCTGTCCAACTTTTACGTTAGTAGTACCATGAAAAGATAACACCAAACCGTTTAATACAGATTTTGAAGTTCTTGGAATGTTCACAGTTAAAGAGGTTGAAGTGGCTCTAACTTTATTTTTCAATTTTTGATGGTTATTTTCAACTTTAGCATTTTTATCAGGACTGTTAACTCCACCAATTGGTGATTTAATATTTGATTCTTGATCATCAGAATAAATACCAAGGGAGAAAGTAGTTGAATTCATAACCGGAGAAGTAATACTTGGTGAAGACACTGATCTTTGGGGTTCTTTAGGATTTGCATAAGCACTATTATCTGATACTGAAGATATTAAACTAGTACTACTATTAAGACCACCATTTTTGAAATTTTTAAACGGTAATGAACCATTAATATTAGCTGATAATCTTTGACTTTGATGTTTCAAGGCAGTATTAGTAGGTGGTGCTATTATACTAAAATCAACCATAGTATTCCATTTAGTGATGATTTTATTAGTTTCCAGCACACTAGATTTACTCTTATAATTTTTCTGAACTGGCTCAGAGATTAAAGTCACTTGAATTGGTTTTTTGGCCAAATTTTCACTACTATTGTTGTTGATTAATTCATAAATAAACTGTACATTATCGTTGTAGTTAATTTCCACAGGGAATTTCTGTAATGATGGAGGAATCAAAGGTTTGATGGAACCATTAGGGAACTCAATGTTGATTTCAAGCAAATTCAACAAAGTGTCAATTTTATTCAACTCTTTAGATGATTCAATCTCGAGGGTGGTCAATAAAATATCGTTTCTACCAGCTGGCTTGGTACATTTAAGTCTCATATTCAACACCGGGTAAACTGGCAATAAAATTTTAGCATCCAAACTAATAGTTGATGGGATAGAGTTATTATTATTTGATATAAGTGAATTACGTTTACTATTATTAACACTGCCACTATTGCTTAAACTAGTTGAAGAAAATAATTTCTGTGGAGAATTTGGAATAACTTCTGATAAAGGTAAATTCGGGGTATGTTGAGTTTGAAGACCACTGAATTTAATTTGAGGTTCTAAACCATCAAAAACATTAGCTTCTTGAATTGGCTTATAAACTTCTTGCAAAGTGATTTCGTCGGTGCTTCCATTTTCATTAAGCATGATTTTGTTAGTCTTGGAAGTATACTTTTCATTTAATTTTTGTTGCGATAAAACCAATTGGTAGTTTGATAACGTTAATAATATAGACATGATGATTTCGGGGTTGTTAATTTTCAGTTTTGGGTAAGCCACAGGTAACAAAATTTTCCAAATAGTTATATGGTGAGAAATAGCTTCATTTTCAGCTCCCCCGTCCTTTTCCTCACTATCAGAATCTGTGTCCACAGACATCTCTAAGGATTCATTGAATATACATTCTTTAAACCCATAGTTAAATGTGACAATTTGTGTTTGTTGAACAGCTCTAGTATGATTAGAAGCATGAATAGATAAATCCACAGCAATCAAGGATTCTTTCAAAGTTTTGATATAGGCGTCTTTCTCCTCCTCGGACAATACTTCTTCATTGGTGAGGACAATATAGCCGGTAATTGTTTCATCGAAGAAAGCATTTTGACGATTTGTAGTGTCTGCTAACAATTGCAAGAAATCTGGTAAGGAACTAGATTCATGCTCCTCCACATTAATTGTTGGTAAGAAAACTTTTAAATCCATACTGAGTTCAAAGATTTCTATATTACGCTTATCTATCTATAATCCCTTATTTAATATGTTTGACCTCCTCCTATACAGTTAGAATTCCACGTAATTGAATGAATAGAGAAAATTCCATTGAGGTTTCATATTTAAAAAAAAGAAAAAGAAAAAAATTCACATATTTTATGGTATACGTATATCAAAATGTGCATAAACAACTACCGAGACCACTAATATACTAAAATGTTTATAAACAACTACACCGACTACAATCATATCCAATGTTCCATAATTACTAAAAAACACTTCAAATATTTAAACATTTCCAAACAGCACAACACTCAGCTTCTATGTATTGAACTGCCCTTGACAAAAATCAAACATTCAAAAGAAGTAAGTAAAGGAAGGAGGTGAAAATAATACACCAATACCAATTCAAGATACAAAAAAAATAAATAGAATTGGTGTTAATTTGTTGAAAGATTTCATGCACATGATACTTACATATGTATACATGTAGCTATCTATCAAATACTTATCTATACTTATCTATTGTGTTGAAAAGCCCTTTTCTGAGAGTAAAATTGAGGTTATTAGGCCAGAAAGAAAATTTCCTAGTACTTTGAGATGTTATTGGTCCGACATAGGCAGTGTCCCGCCCCAAAATTCCTTTTCTTTTTCAAAACTCTTAGCAGTTTGCTAAGAAAAATAGTAGCAAAAAATTTTTTTCTCTTGCTGTTTGTTTTGGTTTAGTTGTCTTTTAACGTTGGTCTCTTAGCCCCTATTATTTTATAGGAGCACTGGACATAAACATGGATATTGGTTAACATTTATATTGAGTGACCATGTTGTGTAGTGACTATGCTAGATTTGCTGAGGATCGGCTGTAGATGTTATAATAATAGCAGTAGCTTTTTTCGAACATTACAATAGTATAAAAGCCTTTTTAATTGATATACATACATAAAGTGTCAACGATACTGGCTTAGAGATGGAGAACCCATATATCTGTAGCAATTTTTTTCGTTTTTTTTCCTCTGGTAAAACCCTTTTTTTTCTCTAGTATGGAAAAGAGACTACACCAAAATTGGGACTATTTTTGTATTTTTCTGGCAATTTTTTACTTTTTGTTTTTATTTTTAATTTTTATTTTTAATTTTTACTTTTGATTTTGATTTTTGATTTCTTTAAGACTTGTTAAATAAATAATAATACCATTCGTTTCCTCTTATTTGGTCATTACTTTAATTTGAGGTACATATATTTACACTTACTTATATATAGAGATACACATAGATCAAGTGGCTTTTTAATAACAGTTATTTTCATCAAATACATACTCTTTAGTGGAAAATGAGACTTATACCAATTATTTCTTCACTTATATTGACAATTTCCGTCATCGATTCCGCAGCATTAAATCCTGATTTAACCAACACTAACTCCATTTGTAATGCCTTGTCAACTATTGTTTTAAGTGTCATGAGCTATTACGATGGCTATCGTCCTGGTGGGGTTATTGGGATGTTTGTTTCTCCTTACTATTGGTGGGAAGCGGGCGAAGCTTGGGGAGGTATGGTTAATCTTTGGTATTTTTGTGGGAATACTACTTATGAAGAAGTCATCTACGCAAGTTTAATGCATCAAAAAGGTGATGATAACGATTATATTCCTTCAAATCAATCTACCACTGAAGGTAATGATGATCAAGGTTTTTGGGGTATCGCAGTTATGGAAGCTACTGAACGAAATTTCACTAACCCTCCTTCTTCCGAGCCTGGTTGGCTTGCGTTGACTCAAGCTGTTGTCGCTACCATGTATAGCAGATGGGATGAGGAACATTGTGGTGGTGGTCTTAGATGGCAAATTTTCACTTGGAATAATGGTTATAATTATAAAAATACAGTGTCCAATGGTTGTCTTTTCCATCTAGCTGCTAGATTGGCTCGTTATACTGCAAACGATACCTACGTTGATATTGCTAGTCAAGCATTTGAATGGCTTCTTAAAATTAAATATGTTGCTCCTACTAACGATTCTGACACTGCTATCTATAATGTCTACGATGGTGCGGCTATTGAAAATAGTTGTCAAGTTTTAACTAAATATGAATGGTCTTATAACTATGGTTTACTTATTTCCGGTACTGCTTACTTGTACTCTTACACTCAAAACGCTACCTGGCTTAGTCGTTGTTCTATGCTTGTTAGATCTGCAAAAACTATTTTCTTCACTAATGGTATTATGTATGAACGTGCTTGTGAAACTGCTAAAACTTGTAATAATGATCAAAAATCTTTCAAATCTGTGTTCTCAAGATTCCTTGCCCAAGCTGCTGTCTTGGTGCCTGAACTTTATGACACAATTCGTCCATTACTTGTCACTTCTGCTCAAGGTGCTCTTAAATCTTGTACTGGTAGTAATAATGCTTGTGGGGTTTCATGGACTAGCGGTTCTTATGATTCTAATACAGGATTAGGTCAAGAAATTTCCGCTATGGAAATTTTGATTAGTGTTATTGCTACAATGAATAAAACTACTAATTCTTCAAAGAGTAGTTCTGTCCCATTATCTAATTCTACTGGTGGTACTTCTGCTGGTAGTACTACTGGTGGTTATGCAACAACTGAAGAATTCTCTCAAAATGTTTTGAGTATCACTACAAAAGATAAAGCAGGTGCAGGTGTTTTAACTGCTATTATTTTAGGTATTGTTTGTGGTGCAGGTGTTTGGATGATCTTTTAGATTATAATCATATTTTAGCTATTGATATGATGATGCATCTTTTTACTTCGTTCCCAATATATTCATATCTCTGAATTACTTTTATTTTTATAACTCTCATCTAATGGTCTATTTTATATCTTATTATTATTATTATTATTATTATCATTATCACTATTTTTTTTTGTTTCCATGCTTTTTTTGATGCATACTTTTTTATTATTATTATTTTACTACTCTTTTTGTTTTCTCTAAATGGAAAAAAAAAATCAACGGCTCATACTATATATTATACTTCATTGGCTTACTACATTTTATCAGTAAACTTATTTTTTTATGTCTTAATATTTATTTATTGTAATGTAATAAATATATCACATCATATACAAATCTATTTTTTATTAGCGTCTTCAGCAGATTTTGGCTCTTCTGCCTGTTTGTCAGCGGATTCTGAAACTTCAGATGGTGGAAAAGCTGGTGCTGGTACTGGTGCTGGTTCTTCTTGTTTAGGATTAACTTCATCATATAAATCTGGTAAATATTTATTGATTTTAGTCCATGATTCTTTCCAGAGATAGCTATCCACTTTCAAGTAGTTACCATTCTTCATGAATAAGATCAAATTCTTAATCATTTCTCTAGAAGCTTCTTTGATAATTGGGTTCTTATTACCACCTTGAGAGGTTTTTGGGTTTCTCTTAGCATTAGTATTTTTATTGTTTAATTGTTTAGCTTCATCATCTATCAAAGTTTTGAAAACATCAAGAATTGTTAGCCAAATGTAACTTAATTCAGTTTGTTCAGATTTATCAGATTTATCATCTTCCTTTGATTCAGTTGAAGTAGTTTGAATGAATTGATCATTCAAATAACTAAGATAAACTTTAGTGATAGCAGATAATAAATCCAATTTAGTCTTTGGCATACCATTAATATCACAATATAATACTTCATCCTTTAAGATTTCATTAACTAATGGAAAAACATCTAATTCAAAAATACCTTTAGCAGTAATGAATCTTTTACCATCAATATGTTGTTTAGTAACAGACAATAAGTTAGCAGTTAATAATGATAAAGCATAATTACGGATTTCTCTGCATGGATTGAAAGATTGATGACCCAATGCTTGAATTAAAGAATACCAACATGAAGTTTCGGTTTTAGCTTCAATTTCCTGGAAATCTTTTCTGGTTTCAGTGATTTCCTTTAATTTAACAGTTAAATCAATAGATTTGATAGAAATAGAAATCAATTCTGCATTTGGATTAGCAACTTCTTTAGTAGCTCCGAGGGCTTCTTGATCTTGTTCAAATTTACTTCCAATAGCACCAATCAGGGAAACTTCATCAAATAATCCTAAAATGATCATATAGTTATCTGGGATAATTATTTGCGGATGGTTATTGACTAGTCTTTCCATGAATCCATATACATTCTTAGTATGTGCTGAAATACTAGCAATACGCCTAATAAGTTTCCATAACTCTTCAATTCGAATAACTTTCTCTAAATCAGTAGACTTCTCAGCACCATTGATAAACAAAATATTTTCTAATTGGTAAAGAATAGCATCACCAAAAATATCAATACTATTAGTTTCAACATTTTGTAGTAATTCCAAAGTTTTCTTCATATCATTAGCGTCAAGTTTTAAGGTGTAGAGTTCAAGTTGATAGATTAATAATCTAACAATACCAACTTCACTCAATAATTTTCTATTGTTCTTTTCATTCAAAAGAATTTTACTGTTGATTTCCTTCTGGATTTTGTCAGTTAATGAATTTAATGTTGCTGAACTATCTTCGACACTATTATCTGATCCACTAGTGTTCCAAATTGATAAAAGTGATACGCAACTTTCAATAATCACTAATAGCTCACTTTCAAATTTATCCTTATTAGCAAGAATATACTCTGGTGTTAATTGGATCAATTCATTGACAATCAATGAAACATGATCGTTGTTGATCTTGGAAGCAACATCTTGGAAAATTTCATCAACTTTGGCAGTTTTGATACAATTAATAGCTTGTAAAGTGTAATCAATCTCCTCATTTGACGGTTCTGGTGGATCATCTGAATTAATTTTTAAGTAAGAAGTAAATGCTGAAAGGAAACTAACTTCTGAATCACTGTTCTTAGATTTCTTTGACTTGTCAATGACAAATTGAGGTTTAACTGCTGGTAAACGACGTAAATGCTTAACCTTTTGGGATTGTTTGAAAAAATTACCATCAATTAATCCATTTTCAAATAGTAATATAATAGTCTTCAAAATATCTTTCCAAGCTTTACTGACATTAATGTAATTGGTTTTTCTGATAATATTGAAAAGAGCAACTAATGAAATTTGTGCTTTGAAATCCCTTCCGAATCTAACAGACAAATTAGAGATAACAACGTTAGAGAATTCACTCTTTTCTATAGCAGCGTTACCATTAGCAGCATTCTTCTTATCATTACTGGAGTTGTCATTAGAGTTCTTTCTATTAGCCAAGATAGGTTCAGCAGGTGTGGCAGCAACGCCTGAGGCAGTTGAAGTAGTAGAAGCGTCATCGCTCGCCTTTTTGGCAGCTTGATTATCACCATCGCCACCATTATTACTATTACCAATTCTTAATTTAATTCTAGTCATTGGAATCTTGTCTCTGATATATTCCTCTTCGTTACCATTAGGAATTAAACGCCTCTTTTCTTTAGAATTAAAAGTGGTCATTGAGACTAATCTTAATAATATAGTGTCAAATTCGTCATTAAGATTGAAGTAGTTGGCAACGTTTGAACATTTATCAATAGTACTGATAAGTTTAGCAATTCTGTGATCGTCACTAGTTTCTTCGAATACGTGATTAAATGTCTTTAACAACATTGAAATTGAATATTTGAACAATACTCTATCAAATTGGGATACGATTGATGGATCTAATTTCTTGATATTGGTAAAACTACTTTGACTCTGGCCAGTTTTAATAGAGGATGAAACTTCGTTAGTGATAGTTTTTTCAAATGCAAAAGTGAAATTGGCATCATTATCCTTTTTGGTTCTACTGATTAAAATTTCCCAACTACCAGTGAACCATTTGTCAGTACCATAATGTTCTTCTGGAATAATAATTTCTTTAGAATTGATAGAATCATAAATTTTCTTCAAGTAAAATTCTGGATAATCTTTATTATCTTTATAAACACCTCTCAAATTCTTTTTGAATTCATCAAATTTCATGTGTTCCTTAATCTTTGGATTGTGTAAATCGGTATTCAACATAATAATGGCATAACTTAAAATAAAAACAGCATCCTTATGAGGAGTAACTGGTTCAACTTTATCTTCAGAAGTATCTTCTTCATATTCTTTCAAAATTTTATCAAAATCTTGATCATTAACATATTTCTCTGCAAAGTTTTCTACAACTCTTTCAATTTGTTGCGATTCACCAGGAATTCTGAATTTAGTTAATAATAATCGAAGAGATTCATCAACTCTCTTATCCTTGAAATCAAATAACGATAAATAATGGACTAAAATTGGTAAATTTTTAGGTTTAGCGATAAATTCACCAATTTCTTTTTTGTTAACTAAATTTGATTTATAATAGAAAAATTCAGCCAATTCTTTTTGTTCTTCGGCTTCCGGAAGATCTTTAGACAAGAACTCACGATCTCTTAATAATTTCAATCCTTTTTTGAAGTCATTATTATTTAAGTCATTTAAAATCATAAGGAATTCTTCTTTACGTTCCTTCATTTTCAAGTCTTTATTAGCTTTAAATTTGTTCATATCAAAATTGATATTATTCTTCTTGAGATATTTAACTCTTAAATTAACACCTTGGAAATATTGAATTAATCCTTCTAGACAAATTGGTGGAACATTATTTGTGGTAATTTCTGCACTAGCAGATTCTGCTAACTTATTTAAAAATTTAATAAAAATTAAACTGATATTTTTAGAATCGAATTTGCAATCAAAATTAATAAATAGGTTAATAAGTAAGTCTGCATTATTTAACCATAATAAGCTTAATGATTCAATTATCAATTCTTTAGCCAATGGATTTCTTGAAGAACCATTAGCGTTACCATTATTACCATTGACATTATTACTGGAATTGTTATTGGTAGTGGTGCCGGCACTTTTACCATCCTTGCTTCCGCCTGCTGAGGCGGCCTTCTTTTTGGTCTTTTCTTCCTCTTTGATGTGTAATGTTTCATCGATACTTTCATCCAACTCATTAAATTCACTTAAAGGTAAAATACTCTTAAAAATGTTTTCATAAGCAAATTCCATTTGTAAGAATAAATGATCAGATAATACTATATTTAAGCAAATGAAGCACAGTAATGCAGCTTGTAAAAGATTCAAATTATCATTTTTTAATATAACAGTTAAAATATTCTTGAATAATTGATCTTGAATCAAATCTAATAACTCTGGGAATTTAGTGAAGCTTTCACCTGCAATTTCAATTGTTGTTGCTAATAAATTAAGAACAAAAATTTTAGTAGATTCGGTGTGGTAGTATTGATTTTCTATTGAGATAATTGAAATTAAATTACGAAGGAACATATAGTAAAATTTGACATCAATGGAGGTGACGGTACCTTGTTGTTCATTTGGCAAATATTTCAATTTGTTGAAAACAATAATTGTGATTGTATTTAATGATTGTTCTGCAAATCTTCTCAAAACTTCGGATCTTCTTTTATTACATGCTAATGATAAATTAATTTGTATCACTTGTGCCAATGATTCCCCAACAATTAAACTATTATAGTTTTCATTCTTCATAATTAATAAAATTAATTCTAAAAGTTTTAAAAGAACAGAATCATCTAAGGTTGGATCTGAGGATTCAAATTGAGTATGAGCTAAAGAATTTATTAATTGATTAACAATTACTATTTTGTCTTCAATGGTTGATCTACCAGCAGTAACATCTGCAAATAAAATATTATATTCAAGTAATTTAGTCAATGAGTTCAATGTGATAGAAGTAATTAATCCTGATGTGGATGGTGATGCGACTAACATAAAATAAGGTTGAAGAATTGTTAACGTGTTTATCTGTCTCAAATCATCAACTTCTGACAATAAACTCTTTAATTGTAAAAATCCTGATAATATCGCGTCACTAACATTACTCCCATTACTCCCAGAATTACCAGAATCATTAGATCCATTGTTATTCCCATTTATGTTAGCAAAATCTCGATTTATACGACGATTTGAAAAACCTACTGAACCTTCGTCGTCAGTAAATTTCAATGAACGAAAATTCCCAATAAATTCATCATTAAATAGATTGATGGTGTCTGAAGATCCTAAAATAGCAGCAACTCCTGATTGAAAGAATCTAGAATTTTTTCTGATTTCAGAGATAATTTTAATGCATTCTTGACTAACCAATGTCACTGGATCAACCGAGATTGTTATATCAGGCATCTCGTGTCCAATATTTGTAGAATATATATTATATTATCTTTTTGTGTTTCTTGATTTATTTGTTTCTTGAAACTCTTAAAAACAATAATCGCAAAATAAAAAATTCTTGTTGATAAAGATATTAAGCTCAAATTTATAATATTATTTTGAGTTAAGTTTGATGTTTATCATAAATTATAACGAATATAAGTTAAGCTCGATGAATTTTGTTTTGTTACCTGTTCATATATTTTGATTTTTTTTGGAGATTTTATTTTTTCAACTTTTGTTCTTTATCAGTCAGTTCCGAGGGTTAAAAATTGACCCTATATCTATAAACCCTCGTTAATCATACATCATTACAATTATCTTCTATGAAATTTTTATACAATTTGGACCATTAATATAAATAAATTTAATATATAATCTAGCATAAAAAAATAATAAACTAAATTATTGAAGAATAAGTAATTAGTTATTAAGTAGCTGTTTGTTTTTTATATCTGTTTGCTCATCTTCAAAAATATTTGTAGGAAAAAAAAATTTTTTTTAATTCCTTATGTTTTTTTCACAAAGCTAACTATAACATATTCAATGTTGCAAGAACAATTATAACTTATGTATGGATAGAATTACAGATAAAGAATGGATAAAATAAAAGGTGTATATAGCTTAGCATACTCGGTATTTCATAAGAAATGTTTCTATTCTACTCCTATACTTTATTCATGTGACTTTTTTTCTATAAGGCATCTCCCTCTGGCTCATTATCTTAACCTATTTCGAAAATCATCGCCAATAAGTTTTCAATTCTTATATGGAACAGGGCAATTAAGCTTTAATGAAGACGTTTCTAATGTTATATATAAAGGAGATTCTAAAAAGTTACTTCAAAAATATTGCAAAAGTGTCAATGGTAAGGATTATTCCTACTTGAGAGTTAAATCAAGGAAATATCTCAAAAGAAAAGTATATCATAATATGAGAATTACCAAACCAATATATACAGAATTCACAGACATTTATCAAGGAATATATATCATCCAGATTGACAAAATCCCCTCTAAGGAAAATAAACAAATGTATGATGATCATATCAGAAACCTGGTGAAATCAATTACGAAAAAATTGGAAAATAGTAAGAATAACAACTGGGTTGAAAAAGCTAATCAAAAACTTTTCAAACAATTAAAAACTTTGTATAATAAATCAACTTGTGATACTCAAGAAATAATATGTGATTATGATCAAACTATTCGTGATACTATTAAGCAAAATCTCAAAGAGTTACCATCTCTTGCAAACAGTTTCGATACAACAAATATAATATTTTCATCAACGAGCCAAGCTGATAATAATAGGGATAAGAAATCAAAGACCTACTTCAAAAAGAAAGCTAAAAAATATTCAAGCATTCTTTCCATGTACGACTAATGAATTTCATATATATATACATATATTTTATAAAGAAATTAAGAAGCATTGTATTATATTATATTATATTATTTATCTGTATGTATGATAAACTGACACCAATGAATTGAAAAGACAAAAAAAAAGAAAAGAAAAGAACATAAACATCTATAATTTTTGAAGATAGCCTTGTTGGATCAATCTCTCAACATCAGAATGTCTAACAAAAAATTGACTATCTTTTGTAAGATTGAAAACACCATATTCAGTCTCAATCTCGCCAGCATCTTTTAGCACTCTGACGTCAATGAAAACTTCATCAGGAGGTTCTAAGGATCCACTTAAATCAATATCTGCTATCTCATTTTTATACTCCGTTACGATATTATTATAGTCTTTTAAATAATTTGATTCATGATAGTTCATGTTCGTCGTCATTTCTTTGGATGGCTCTATATTTTCCCATGTAATCTTTTGAATATTCTCAGTTCGAAGTTTTTGATATGCCAATAATACTCTCTTATTTCTTCGCATAATTAAATGATTAACAAAAACGTTAATATTTTTGTTCATATCCTGAGATAGCTGCGATTGAGATTGTGTTTCTTCGTCTATTTTATCTAATTGTGCTTGTAATAGATCTGTTTCTTTAATTATTTCTCTGATAGTTTCACCATCATACAAAGTTAGCTTGTCAAGAGCTTTCGCTCTTTTAGCTTCTAAAGCTAATTTATTAGCAATATCACCGTACATTTTGCTGCAAATTATCTCGTTATTACTTCTATTTTGATTCTTTATATACATAAATATATCCATGCAATCAAAATTTTGCGTGTGTTTTTTTTAATTATTTTTTTTTCTACGATTGATTATCTATTTATTTTTTTTTTTTTTTTTTTTTTTTTTTTTTTTTTTTTTTTTTTTTTTTTTCCAATTTTTCTCCCCGATCATTTTGAGGGAATCTTTCAAGCTTTTAGAGAGTGTATGTGATTATTACCATTAATAATGAGGTTAAATTGGTCAAAAGTAAAACCACCAGTTTATGATTTCTATGAATTAGAGTCGAAATACTCAGAGCTCAAAGAAAGTGGCTTTCTTAAAAATGGAAAATTTGATTTGGTATCACATAATTCAATATCGACTTTAACTGAAACTATTTTGAAAGAATATTATGGCATTAACATCAAAATACTGACAAAAAATTTGTGCCCAAGAGTTCCAAATAGGTACATGTATTTAAAGTGGCTTGAACAGATAATTAATTTTACTGTTTTGTTAGAAGATGACCAGCAAATTCTTGGTTTAGATATAGGTACTGGCTCCACAGCTATATATCCTATTTTAGGGTGTTCCATTAATAAGAATTGGTCAATGATTGGTACTGAAATTAACCATAGCTCATATATTTTGGCGATGGAAAACCTTCAGAAAAATCCTGAGCTTAAAAATAGAGTAGAAATAGTTGAAATTAAAGATGATAAAGATGATTTAATACCATTGGATTGCAAAGATAAAAAGATTCATTTCACAATGTGTAACCCACCATTTTTTGATTCTGAAAAGAAAACTAGCGAAGAGCATCAAATGAAAATTGAAAATACTAAACTTATAGCCGCTGATTCTGAGATCTTCTACAAATTTGGTGAAGTGGGATTTGTAACTAAACTTATACATGATAGTATGAAAGCCCATGATAAAATCCAATGGTATACTTCCATAATTGGACAATACAGTTCTTTAATACATATAGTCGATCAAATAAATGAAAGCAAAATAACTAATTGGAACATCACAGAAATAAAGCCAGGAAATCTAGATAATAGTAAAAGTATGGTTAGATGGATAATATCATGGTCATTCTCAAATTATCATATTCCCGATTTCTTAGGAACACTACCTCAGACAAAATACAAAAAATTCAACTGTCCTAAATTCACTGCATTTTTCAAAATTGATGCTAATAGTGTTAATATCCAGCATATATATGACGAATTAACTAAGCAATTTCTTTTTAACGTTACCAAAAGGGAAATGGTCAATGAACATGATGAAGTGGTAGATTCTTTAATTGTTAAAGTGCCTGGAAATGTGTGGTCAAGAGCATTCAGAAGAAAAATGAAGAAGAATAATCAAGAAGGTAAGATCACCAAAACTAATAATAGTTCAGATAAAAATTCAACCCTATTTGATTTTAAAAAATCAGAAAAATGTATATTTTTAATAGCAATTCTTCCTGCATATAATAATAATTCTCAAGAGCCTGGTAGTGATTGTTTTACTTATAATTTGGTCATTCATTGGTTATTTGGAGTTGACAATAAAATCTTTGAAAGTTTCAAAGGGTTTATCGTTAAAAAATTTCTAAGATTATAGTATGCTAATCTTATTAATAACTACAAGAATAAAGAATACTAATAATATTAAACAAAAAAACAAAAAAAAACTGTATATTAAATATGTAAACACTATACTCACAACGTCTAAGAATTAGAGTTATCATAAAATTTTTTGAAAATAAAAGTTAAAAACACATCAGTATAGAATTTTACCATACCATCATAAATTTCAATAAATTCAGTATTTTCATATTGGCTTAATAAGAGATCATCTAAAGTTAATTTTGCAACTGCATTGGGAATTGGAATTGAACCACTAGCAGCTTCGACAAGAAATTCACCAACGTTATCACAACTGAACATAAAATCAACTCTTTGTAAATTACTACCACGAATACCTTGAACTTCATATAAAATTCCTTGATCAAAAAGATGTTTTGCACTATACTTGTAAGATCCAAATTTTGGTACTTTTCCCAGTCTTTTCAACTCTTTTTGGTAAAAGTATTGTTTATCCAAGAATGGAAATAATTTCTTCTTCGTATTCTTGTTGTTTTGTGCTGAATTACTTTGTAAAGCTGCAGTAGCTTTTGCTATATAATCATTGTAAACTTCCAAAACCTTCTTTAAATGAACTTCTTTCTCTTGAACACTTTTCAAGATTTTTTCAGAATCTTTAATTTCTTTTTCTTTAACAAATCTTTGATCTCTTTTAGCTTTAATATCAACTGCAATAATATTCAAAAGTTCTTGGAAATTATTTTGTCTTGAAATCATTTTCATATTCTCCAATTCTAAAATTTTTTCTAAAGTTATAAGTTTCAAATTATGGAAGCTAACCTTGGATAAGTCACCTAATAATGAACCTTGAGCAGTATTAGTGTACATACTTTTTTGTGCTTTTTCCATAGCTTCATCTTGAATTATTTTCTTGAATTTAATTTCATCTTCAGGAGTAATCTTTGATAATAAAAGATCTAATAAATTACGAGCACCTTGTACTTGCATAATATAGATAATACATCTCTTCACTTGAATTAATAACGCATTAGTTTTTAAATTGAGGTTATTAGAAACATCTTTCATAATTGGATTAAATGTCAACTTAATCTCGTTGGAACCAATTGAAAATTTCAAGTTGCTCTTGTTTTCTTTTATAACATCATTTAATTGCTTCAATAATGAATCTATTGGAGTCCCATTATTCTTATTATTGCCATTATCACCATTGATATTTATACTATGGTTGAATAACTCATTATATTTTTTCATTAAGTTAGTAACTTTAACAAAATCTTGAACTTCAAACATTAAGGTTGGTTTCTTAAAGTTACTTATATCATTGAGAACAGAGATACCATAAATATTATCAATATCACCACTATTTTCAAGAACAATTTTTTTCAATAACTTTTCCGTTGATTCTCTCAGAGATTCAATATACGAATTCAATGGTTGCAAATAAACCTGTTCCATTGGGAATGGGGTCATTAAAACCATTTGACTTAATAATTGAGCAATCTTCTTCAAATTATTCTTTAACTTGATTGTAGTTCTTGCGTTAACAGAAGTTAAAGTAACACCATAATTTTCTGGATTTTCAATTATTGATGAGGTATATAAATCAATTAAGATGTAAGCACTAATTGATAATGCAACAGATTCGGGAATATCAGGAAATTTGATTTTCAAATTCTTATAAAGACAAGACATCAAAGCTTTAACATAAGCAGGAATTCTTCCTTTCTTCATATTAATATCTAATAATTCCATAAATTTAGCACACAATTCTCTTAATTTTCCTAAGTTCTTAACAAATTGGTTTCTAACTGAGCTAATGTGGATAATTTCATCAACTGATTTCTTTTCAATTTCAGCAACTTCTGGAGAATCATCATTTTCATGAATTTCTTTAAAAATTTTAATAGGATTAGATTCTAATGATAAATCTTCAATATCTGAAATAGAGCTAATTAAATTACCAAATATTTTTCTCATATTATTTTTTTGAGGAGAAGTTCTTAAAAAAGCTTTGAATAATTTTTGCCAAATAGCAGAAACATTTTCAATATAATTGGTAGCAAAGTCATCAATATCAGCAGAAGTATGAATTGAGTATTTTAACACCTCACATAACATTCTAATAAACATGTATTCTTCTCTTTTAGATGAATCAGATTGAACTTCAGATCTTCCACCATTATTATTGTTGTTACTAGTATTACCACCATCAATATACATGTTACTATATTGGAAATTGTTACGTTTAGCAGGAATTCTATTACCTCCATAGTTATAAATCTTTAGTATTAATGTTTCTAACTCTTTTGAATCTCTATCACCATTACGAGTATGTTCTAAATCATTAATTATTAAAGTGAAATACTGGGGTTCAATTTGTAATAAATAGATCATCGATTGATAAATATCAATTCTTTGTCTAGTAGATTTATCAAGAGAATTAATATCAACAGAGCCAGTAGTTGGATCCATATCAACCTTATAACCTGTATATCCTTTACTTCTTTGTTTAATTAATTCATGTAAAGCAATCTTATTTTTAACTAATAATGCCACCTTAATATCAAGTTCTTTATTAATATTTTCCAACTTTTTAACTTGTTTAGTAGTATACATGATCTTTTCATTAAGAGAATTCAAATAAATTTCATCATTCAAATCTTTATCAGTATCATTGACCAAATATGCAAATCTTGAAATTACAGATAATGGTGGATTTCTCATATAAATTAATTTCTTATAAGCATCACCTAAATCTCTTCCTTTAATAAAACTTTGAACTTTAATGACTTTATCAATGTTTCTTAGATAATATTGCTCGCGCTCACTATTATGTTGACGTAATAATAAGCCTCTAATTGATGCTTGTAACATCACAACTGATTCTGTATTAACTTCTAAATCATCTAAAAACAACTCTTGAGCGAATCTTGATAATAATCCTCTGACATGACTTTGTACTTTAACAATTTCAGGAGTGCACAATTTCAAATTTAATTTAAATGTTAAAAGGTGATCACGAAGCTGTGCACCTCTAACAGCAGCGGTTAATTTATCAAATTTCTTTTCAAATAAATCTAAAGTATCAAGAACTGTATTCAAAGAATTTCTTGTTAATCCAGCTCTTGCAATAGATTGTAACTCACAAATATCACCAGTTGATTGTTGTAAAATTTGTATCATATTGCGAAGTTTGTCATTGTAAAGTTTCATTCTAATTCTTGACTGTAAAGTAGTTATTTCATTAACCTGTCCATGTAAGAAAACCAAATTATTTCTTGATGTATTGTAATATAATCTTTGCCTAATTATCAGTTGTAATTTCGTGATTGATGGTGCTGTGTAATCAAGAGCTCTTAATTTGAATACCAAATTCTTTCTAGATAATTGAGCACGAGCAACAGATTGAAAATCAATAATAGTAGGATTAATCAAAGTCATAGATAATTCAAATTTAGCATGCGCTTGTTTATAAAGCAATCTTCTTATAATGCATTGCAATAAGATTAATTGATCTAAAGATTCTTTATCTTTAGTTAATTTCTCAATATTACTTGTTAAACTATCTCTTAATAATTTACCTCTAATACCAGCTTGAAGTAATGAAATATTATGATTTCTTTTGTAAATTTTCTTGATTGAGTTTCTTAAAATATTTCTTGTAAGAGATCCTCTTATCAAAGATTGAAATTGAATTATGGCAGGAGTAGATTTGTAAAGAATCATATCATTAATAAAAGGGCCATTTCTAAATTGAGAACCTCTGAATATAGATTGCATTGTAGTAATATATGGAGTCTTAGATTTCAATATTGACTTTTTAACAAACATATCATAACGTAAAAGAGAACCTCTGGATAATGACTGAAGTTTAACAACGCTAAGAAGTAGTAGTTCTAGTTCTTCTTCACTTGGTTCAGCTTCTTCTTCAGCTTTACGTCTAGCTTCTTCTTCAGCTTTAGCTCTAGCTTTAGCTTGTGCTATAGCTTTAGCCTTAGCTTCTTTTTTTTTTCTTATTTCTTCACGTTTTCGATTTTCTTCTTGCTCTTTCAACATTTTGAGCCTTTCTTCTTTTTCTTTTAACATCCTCTTCCTAAGTTTATCTCTTTCTTTTTCTTCCAATAAAGCTCTTTCGGCTTTAGCCTTTTCTTCTAATAGCTTCCTTCTATCCTGCTCTATTGCTTCCCGTTCGGCAAGTTGTTTTAAGCGTTCTTCTTCAAACTTTTTCTTTTGAGCATCAGCATCAGCTTTGGCCCTTGCTTCAATTTCCTTGAATCTCTGTAATTCAGCTTCTTCTTGAGCTTTAGCTTTTGCGGCAGCTTCAGTCTCAGCTTGAGATTTTACTCTAGCAGCATCATTGGTATTATTATTAGAACTAACAGAATTGAAGTTTGGCATATTAGTACCTTCAACTTGTTTTTGGGAGGCATTAATTTCAGCGTCAGTAAAATTTAATTTACCCAGTAAATTATTCATCTTTGGAGCTTTATCATCTTGAGCCAAAAGAAAACTAAGAGCATGTAAACAAAAGATAACTTTAGGAATATTTTTCTTGTCATAAAGATCAGTTAATTCAAAACGAAACAAATCAGGAATTCCTGCAACATCTAAAAATTTAAAGAAATTATTAATGTTTTCTGTATGTCTAAACTGTAATCTTTTAGAAGATGGTATTATTTTTCTTACTAACTCTGGAACAAAGGCTCTAGTTAATTTAGCCAATATAACACCGTCTCGAAATCCATCGTTGCATAATTCTGTTTCTGAAGGTATTTCTTCACCGATACATTTTTCAATCCATTGCTTTGCTTCACCAACTCTACAAAGATATTCATAACCTTGTAATGATTGTCTTTGGTTATCAAACCAAGTGGTGTTTACATTTTCATCATCAGGATTAATGATTTTGCGACGATTTTTTTCTTGACTTTTGGTATCGTTAATAAGAAATGAAGATGCTGATCTTGATTTATTGACCATTGAGAAATTTGAAAAACTTTCATCTGAATTAAGAGCATTTTTATTCTCTCTTAAAGGGTTTAAGCTTCTATACTCATTACCAAGATGAGCTAAATATCGATTAGTTGCCATTTTACTTTATTGATTACTTTAAAAAGGCAAAGTTAATATAATTGCTAATATAAGTGAAAGAAAAGAATAAAAAATAAATTGTAAACTATTTAAAGAAAAAAAAAGAGCAAAAAACAAATCTTTTGGAAGTCAAGATGAGAGAAAGATGATGGGTGGATATATACAAAGTTGTGTGAAAATGAATGTTATTTACGAAATTTTTTTATGTTTTGTGTTTATATTTTTCCGTTTTAGGAAATTTGGTGTTCCACGTCAATGGAGTAAACAACATTGGTAATACCTTTCTGATGTTTGCTGTGTGTTATGCGATCTACAAATAGATATTATTAATGTTAAAATGGCATGATATGTAACGTTTATATTAATGTAATTTAGATATATATACAAGGTCTATCTATTTATATATTGGTTTGTTTGGTTTTATTAACATCACTCCAATCATGAATTAACTTTTTAAACTCTTCGAGATCCTCAAATTTTACCTTATTTTGTTCTAAGTATTTTACTTTAATTTTCAAATAGCTTTCATTAAAATTAACAGAAAAAGACTTTAATTCCTCAAATAATGCTTTCAATTGTTGCAGATTTTTATTATTCTCATTGTGTATATCTTCAAAAGATAATGATTGAATATCTTTGTATTGAACAGTATCAACTTGTAATTTCTTGCAGCCTCTAGAAATAATGTAATGATAAACATTTTTTAATTTTTCAAATATTTGAGTATCAGTAATTATAAAATCTTTATGATCGATAATTTGCTGCATAGTCATTAGAATACTCTTGAAATCAAACAAATATTTGTAATTTTCAATGAGTCCCAAATAAATAAGTTCACAAGTTGCATTACTGACAATTATATTGATTTCATTTTTTTCAGACTCATATTCTTGCAGTGCAATTTCATTATATTTCATAATATCTTGACATTGTAAAAGTAAAGTATTCAGAACTTTATAATCTCTGAATCTAGTCAAAAGATTACTCAATTCGATATAATTTTGAAAATTTATAAGTGAACTATTCACTTTTAAGAAATCAATGATCATCGAACGAATGGTATTGAGAGTTCTTTCATTAACAATTAAATTCAATCTCCTGAAATTATGATTCAAACTTTTTTCAAAGAAAATATTTTGATTTGGTAACTCTGATACTGATTTAAAGTTTCTCTCATTTGATCTTATTAAAACACTGAAAATTTGTTGTTTTAAATTAAAGATATCAAAATTAACGGGGATGACATAATTCAATTCTTTTATTAATGCTTTAAGTGTTTCTGCTTTGGTGAATTGATTCTCTAAAATTAATTTTTTGTAAGCTTTGACAATTAAATGAAAGTCGGGTTTAATTCCTGCTCTTATACTATTATTTATTACATCCCATCCAATAATATCTTTATTTGTAGATTCATTATTGGTACTATTGATATGTTTCGCATTGAGTTTTCTGTGCTTTGATTGTTTCACTGAAGCTGGCAACATATCATTGATTCTGGCCTTGTTTAATATTCTCTTGCTATTTGGATACGAAGCTAAGAAACAATCAACTAATGCGTTATAATAACTTGAATTGAAAGGCCTACCATCATTATAAATGTTTTGAAAATATAATAATAACCCTTTGAATTGATTCGTATTGATGAAATATTTGCTAATTGCCAAATGGAAATGATCAGCATCATGAGATACTGAGCTACCATTAGAAGGTTTACTATTATAAAATTGCACTAATTTCATTATTCTCAATATATCACTAAAATATTTTTTTTCAGCAAAAGCTTTAATAACATATTGGAAAAATTTGTCTCTTGAATGAATTGAATTAGATGATGATAATACAAGAATTTCTTGAATTAATTGATAAATTTCTTGAGATTGGCGTTTAAGAATTTTCATAACATCTTCAGAATTATTGTTCAATCTTAAAAATAAGTCCTCGTGTCTTGGAATCTGGTTTAATTTATAATGCAATTGGTATATCAAATACTTTTGCTTGAAATCTTTTAATTCATTTTCATTTATAATTAAAGGTACTTGACTGTTATAAAATTCATTTAATTTATTAATTTTGGATCTTTCTGAAATTATTTTCAACATTAAACCTTGAGCTTTATACGATATATGATATTTATTTTCAAAAATTTTATGATACACATAGTCCACAACACTTATTTGAGTATTATTTTCTCTTGCTGATTGTAAAAAAGTCTCTAATATTAAAGAAGAATTTATTAGTTTCAATTGACTGAGTTGATATATAGCCTGTTTAGCTAATTCTGGGTTGTTATTTTTCATCATAGAATCAATACAAAGATTCAATATTGATTCTTTAGTAGTGTTGTCATTCCCAATTTGAAGGTATTTAGGAAATAACTCGGTAGATATTACCAGGTAATTTTTTGAAGGTGACTTATAATTTGATTTGATTAACCACTCTAAAGTTTTAATGGCTATATTATCAGAGGATGATAGTAAATAGTCTTGATAAGCATTAATAAGATTGAATGTTGTTTCATTGTAGACACCTAATTTGCGAATAATACTATATATTTTTATTCTTGATAATTTAGGAATCATTGCATTTTCTGACAATAACTGGATCAACTCATTATATTTTTCTTCTTTGATTAGCTTATTGCATGTTAGCTCAAACTGGTCATCTTGTTGACTATTGGGTATCTGAGAATTTATCTGATGGGTATTCTTATTATTGATAATATTATTGTATTCGTTATTAGTTGATAATTTCCCAGTATTAAGAAGCCATTGATTGAAGTTGTTATTTTCTTTTAAAATTGGTGATGTTGAAAAGTTAGAAATGCTAATTAACAAAACGCTTTTAGTAATTCGAGGAGTTTTTAGTATATATAATAACGATCGCATTTCTATATTTTGTTGTTCATCCTCTATTAACTATAAATTTTTGCTTTTTGATATATATTGTATATTGGCTCTTTGATCTATTGATAATTTGGCCATTGTTTTAATAATTGAAAAATATAAGAAAATATTTAAAGAAAAAAAAATTTTTTTTTTTTGACCAATCTTCAAAATCACCTGATATTTTAAGTACAAAATTTCAAATTCAGAGAAATCTATCACATAATAACATCAGAAATATATGCTTTAAGTCGCTTTAAAATCCTTCAATTTAAACACAAAATTAGTTTAAATTATAAAGGACATAATTTAATTTCAAAAGCATTATTTTGGTGCCCTTATGGATTATTTCCTCATAGAGAATTGAATTACAAAAAAAACTTACAAAACCAAAAATCAATAATACCTTTGAAGACAAAGAAACTTCATCAATTCTTTAGTAAATGTCATAACTCTCTAGTTACAATATTATAAGATACATATTTAAAGTTAAATGTTATGATAATAACCAATTGTCAATATGCAATAATTAATACTCAACCATTAATAACTACAAATAATGAAATCATTTAGAGAGATTAGAAATATCGGAAAATATTTTCTACATTGCATGAAGAAAAAAATGAAAAAAATAGAATTCTGTTGTAATAGGGTGTTTGTTTAACAAACAAATATTGTTATAATGTTGCTTTGTTTAACAAACTGGTAAGGTTTATATTTAGATAAAGTTGTTAGAAATGAAATAAAATTTATTAGAGATTATGTAGATAGTTATTAGTCTCGGTCTATAACTATTTTTCTATATATATCTTCTGTAATTAATTATATAAAATAAATAAAATAGAATTAAATAAAATTTGTCGTAACCTGCTGGTCACAATATAAGAAGATCAATATTAGAAACTGCTGGAACATTCTAGAAGATATATATTTAGAAGTGGTTTAGAACATCCTAGTCACGATATTAGAATATATCTACATTAAAGAACAATCGGATATTATCAAACATATATCAATAATAATACATCATAAGAATCTTCTAGAAAGAGCAGA
>JAJMHY010000045.1:0-116220 GCA_030583325.1 Saccharomycopsis selenospora | reverse complement strand
GGTGTAGCAGTCTCCTTATCCTTACCTGGTTGAGAAGGACCTGGTTGAGGTGTAGCAGTCTCCTTATCCTTACCTGGTTGAGAAGGACCTGGTTGAGGTGTAGCAGTATCTTTATCCTTACCTGGTTGAGATGGTGTAGCAGTCTCCTTATCCTTACCTGGTTGAGAAGGACCTGGTTGAGGTGTAGCAGTATCTTTATCCTTATCTGGTTGAGATGGTGTAACAGTTTCTTTATCCTTACCTGGTTGAGATGGTGTAGCAGTCTCCTTATCATTACCTGGTTGAGAAGGACCTGGTTGAGGTGTAGCAGTTTCTTTATCCTTATCTGGTTGAGATGGCGTAAGAGCATCTTTATCCTTACCTGGTTGAGATGGTGTAACAGTTTCTTTATCCTTATCTGGTTGAGATGGTGCAACAGTTTCTTTATCCTTATCTGGTTGAGATGGTGCAACAGTTTCTTTATCCTTATCTGGTTGAGATGGTGCAACAGTTTCTTTATCCTTATCTGGTTGATAAAGAGTACCAGTATCTTTATCTGGTTGATAAAGAGTACCAGTATCTTTACCATTACCAGGTTGAGAAGCACCTAGTTGATAAGGAGCAGCAGTATCTTGACTTGGTTGAGAAACAGCACTATAAGTATTACCAATGGAAACATCTTTATAAACATATGAAGAAGTAAGCGTAGTTCCACGTGAACCAGCCGAAACCAATATTGGCAACAGCGACAAAAGAATAAATTGAATTGGATTCATTTCTTTGATCAAATGTAATATATAAACATTCACAATTAATAAGAAATACTAGCGAGAGTTATATTATCTTTTTTAATGATGATAATGAATCAAATGTATTAATAAAATAAAATAAGTTTTTAATAAAATATCAAGGATTTTGAAAGATATTTATAATTGAATTTCTTTTGGTGATAATTTCTTTTTTTTTTTTTTATTACTATATTGTAATACTTTTTTCTAAATCTAGGTGAATTTTGAATATTAACTTCTTTTGAAAGAAAGTAGCTATATTCGTATGTGGATAATTAATAATAGAAATAGGAAATATGAAATAAGGCATTATGGCAACATGGAAAAAAAACTTTAAAAATAATCAAAAAAAGAAATAATAGCAATAACAAGAATAAAGGCTCATCAAATGTTCAAATAAGGAATTGCAATTATCAAAGTATAAAAACTTTCCAATAACTTATAGAAAATCTATAGTCAAGGTAAATTTGCTTTTTTGAATATGCGATGCTGAAACAATACGCATAATTCCGCATGAATATATAGAAAGTGAAAAAGACTTCACAGTTTTTGTGTGAAACTATTGGTCTTTGACCTTTTGTAAACGCTTTTCAAGGCAAATGCTTTTCAAGTATAGATAGCGAGATTAATTCATTATCAATTACTTAAATTAAAAAGTTTTAATGATTTAATTTTGTAAATATATCTAATCTATAGTTAGCACCTTCTAATTAAAAATTTCTATCTGGGGAGTTTCAACTGCTGAGAACCACAATATTATAATAGGTGCATGAACGCATATTAGCAATATTTTTAACTCTTTCGTAAAAACAGAACTGGTAAAACTTAAACTCCTATAGTTGCTGAATATTCTTATTGTTGCTGTTATTGAATAATAATCATTTATTTAATATTTATTTTTATGATTGGGGTTCCTTAGAAGTTTCTAAAAAAAACATTGGTATTTTAATTGAACAATGAAAAAAAATTATACATTAACAATTAATTGTAAATCATTTCTATAAATACTATATTATTATTATTTAATTATATTACTAATACTAAAATAATAGTTATAGTTTAATAACACAATAATAAAGTGGTGGTGAGGTACCTGTAAACATAAGTATGTTATTTTTATTTTTTCTTTATAATTTAGTAGCACCTGTCAAAAGTATGAAGGCATAATATATATAATATATATTTTATTTTTGTACTTTATACGTAATAATGCCTGAAATACCTCTAGATGAAAATATTACTATCCAAGTAACTCACCCCTCTTTAAAATGATGATTATTGACAAGTACTTTTAACTACATAAGAATAAAAGAAGAAACGAAAAAATGGATTTTCTTTCTTAAACTTAAATATTTTCAAATTTGCTTTTACAGTGCTCTTTGAATATCGAACTTTCTATATACTTGTGGATAGTTTACTATGGTAATAATTCAATTGCTCTAGGAAGAAAAGAAAGAACCGAATTTTTTATTTCTTTTTCTTTTTCCCTGATTTCCCAAAGAATTAATGTAATTAATTTAATTTAAATCTACTAAAATAGTAAAAACTATCTTAAATGAGAAAATATCCACAATTAGAAAATAAATTGAACTTTCTTTAAATAAAGACGATAGACAATAGCAATCAACAAAAATTGCAAAAGGTTAATTTCATGAAAAAGTACACAAAGCAGAATGACCTTATAAGTATGTTATGCTGAATATATTGATTAACAAAATCGATATATAATTATTGGCAATAATATTAACTATAATATTAACTTCTAGCAAGATATTATATTATATCTTGCTACAGGCATATATATATGGTGATACTTTTTTTTTTTTTGCAGTAAAAATATGACATAGGCAGTGTTTCTCGATGCAGCAAAAGTCAAGATATTTATTTCCAAGCCAAACGAAAATCTTTCCTTTCGACTGTATATTCAACAACAAAAATAACAGCTGTTATTTTAATATATAGTATCAAGTGAGAAGAACATCAAATGATAATTTCAAAGGCTACTAAATAAGGGTCTCTAAAAATCAAATCTCAGGACTAATACATGTTTGACGTCCTTTATGTCCTTAATTAATCATAATCGTAAATATACAATTATGAATCAATTTAAAAGCTAAAAAAAAAAAAATGTAAAATAAAAATGTGGACCCAAAATTTTAAATATATAAATTATTAATAATTTGATTCGCCTATTAAAAGTCAAAATTAAGAAGCAATGATATTAAGAGGTTAAAAAGATTTTCCTCGTGATTTTCCTTGTGATTTTCCACATTCCAAAGCAACTGTTTTATGTTCTATTATTAAAAATGTGGAAGAAGAAAAAGAAAAACAGTGAATATTTTTGTATAGAAGAACTTAATATTTGTATATACATTAGAGTCTAGAAATTTGGTAACTCCCCATTGCCTAAATTAGATGTTTACATTTATTGGTAAAGGGTTCAAGTGCGGCGAGGCATGTCTATGAAATGTTCGATGAATTAATTAATTAGTATGATATAGCAACTACCCTGGAAAAAGACATTGAAGGCAGAGAGGGAAAAAAATTATTTTGTTTTCACTGACTGTATATATATTCTACATATGTTTGTGAAAAAAGAAAAGAGACTTTTCTTTTGAGATAACTAATAAAATGAGCAATATCTTTGTGGTTTTATTTCATTTCACTTGTTTGGCTAAGATATATAGCAATGAGCAATTATTAATTGATGAGAATTGTTTGCAATCATTGTAATAATAATAAATGAGGAGTGAATAGTAGAAATCATTATTGAATTAACGAATGACTAAATAATCAGGGACCAACTGTACTAAAAAAAAGCAAATTGCTGGTGAGGATAATAGTACTCACTGCCATTTTAAAAATAAGGTACTGGTTGGTTTTTTTCTTACCTATATTTGTTCTACAACTATACATATCAAATAATTTTAAACATCAAAAAACACCATTAGATGATAGAATATTATAGTTATTCACACATCCTTTCCTTTATACCTTTGTAATTTGTTGTTGTACTATGTCCTGTATTATATGACGCATATCAATACGATATTGTTTTTCTCCTTGAGAGTAAAAACTACTAGTATTATTTTTTATTGTACGTACTGGTATCTATTTGTTTTAAAAATAGCTCCTTTCAATTGATTGATTATTAAAGGGGTTATGACAATGATTGATTGCTATTAATTAAGTGGTAACAAGACCAAGTTTCCTATTTCAATATTATTATTGCACATATTTAATTGCAGATCTTTCACGAATATCCTTCGAGCGAGACCTCACTAACAATAAATGACAAAAATGTATCCTGAACATTTCTCAATATGATTTCTTAATATAATTTCGTGATCAATTTATTTTCTCCTTTGGTAATATAAATAAATGATCAAATATAAAAAAAGAAAGAAAAGTTGCTCACAAATCTATAATTAATTCATTAATTAGGAGATCCATATAGAAACATACAATGAGGATAGGATTAGATAAATTAAAAGAGGAAATAATTAAAAAAGAACAAATATGGATTATTAAAAAGCAAAGACAATTAAATGACATAAAGCAAAACTAAAATAAAATAAAGCAAAATAAAAAAATGAGAAATAAAAATGGAAAATAAAAAACAAAGAAAATTACTAGTAGCAAAAAAAAAAGAAGTAAATTGATTCTAAATATAATTTAATTAGAATGACGAGTTCTCTCTTCCTATTATTATCTAACCCCTAAAGTACCCCCTAATACCTGATATAATTGAATCTAGCCTATTTAATAACTTTATTGGGTTATATTATAATATCCTTGAAGTTATTTTTGAAGTTATTTTTAGTTTATATTTTTGTTTTTATTTTTGCTTTCTTTGTTCCTTTTCGTTTCCTCAACAAATATGATCTTATTATTTCATTTGATTCGTCATTAATAGTGGGGTCTCGTATTAATAAGGGTTAAATAGCCATTCTAAGGCAGTCCCTTTAAATACCCTCATTCCCATTGTTGTGCCTTCAACACTTCCTTTATCGAAAAAGTATCCATTATAAAACTTGCGTTGTAATTTAAATAATTTACCTTGGTAGATCGCAAAAGAAATATAAGCATAGAGCAACCCCATGAATAAGTCTGCACGGAAATGATGATCTAAATAGATTGTTGCCCACCATTGAATTGTCACAAATGCAAATCCGATTATTCTTGTAAACCACCAATTTCCATAATAATTCAAATGCAAAAATACTTGAACTGCCATTGCTGAATGAAGTGAAGGGAAGGCACCAAAGACAATTGGCGATTTATGGAAACCTTTTGAATTTAAATGAGTTCCTAATGCAACATCTACTCTAGTTAACCCCGCAGCAAACCCAGGCATTTCATAATCTGGTTTGATGTCTAATCCATATAAATGAATGAACCAAGGTGGAGCATTTGGGAATAATAAATGAGTTATTACTCCGGCAATATTTTGAGTTCCTAAACAAATTGAAAAATATTTAAGAGCTCCTGGTGCCTGGAATACATAAAGATAAACGGCAGTTGAGATTGGTGCAATTAAATGACAAAGAACGTACAAAACCCAGGCAAAAATATCTTTACCTTTAGTAATATATTCTGGTTGACCGAAAATATAACCAATGTTTAATATTGGGTATTGAAGACAAATTAATAGTATTATTAATACTGGTGAATAACCTGGTGGGTAATTTGGATTAATGACTTTTCTCATTTTTTCAAAAGATGATGGGAACAGCAGCTTATCATTATCAATAGTATCGTTGTTGTTGTCATTATTAATGTTACTGCCGTTATTTGCTATGTTAGATTGAGTTGGCTCATTTACGTTATCATCTTCTTCATCTGAATCAATTTCAAAAGTTGTAGTTCCGGAATCTGGATCGGATCTTCTTGCAGAAGTGATTGCCGATTTATTATTATTGCCATTATTATTAGAATTATTATTCTTATATGTCGGCTGTGGCTGTTGTTGTTGTTGTTGATCTTCCGATACAAGGTTATTAATATCAAATTCATCATAAGCAGCTTGTTCTTCACGATCCAATGGTAAAAATTGAGCTTGGCTTAAATTGGCCACGGCTTTAACTTTGAAAACACCCAAATAGAAAATATAGCCAACAACAATCATTGAAAGACCACAAAGGATACCTACCAAATCAAAATTATAAAAATATTGGTCGAAATAATAAATTAATTTGACATGGATTGTTGGTCTCCACTCGTGGGGTATGATTCCGGCATTTTTGAATATGAATAGCCATAAAAATATCGGAGAGAAATTTATCAAGAAATTCAAAGCTAATCTAAATGGATTATTTCTGTGTCCTATAGTCGCTGACCTATATAACCTGGCTATTGCAATAAACAATAGCCCCAATATTTTCTTAGGATTAGCCATTTTTTTTTGTATGTGGGTGGGTGTCTTATATCTATCTTATCAATTCCCTTCTTCTCTCTATCAATCAAAAATAAAAGAATAATATATTAATAATATTTCGTCTATATCTCTATATAATTTTTTTTTTTTGAATATTATTAATTTATATTCTTTATTTTGATATTTATTATTTCTATTTTGTTTAATTTGCTATTGCTTTGGTGTTTTATATATTGTTACCAGACAGTAGTAAAGGACAGGTATAATTTAATTTTTTGATTTTTCTGTAAAAAAAAATTTTTTTTTCCCTTTTTTTGTATTTTTGTTCTTTACTTCTGTTCCGAAATTTTTCTCACCTTTCTTTTTTTCCTTCTGTTTTAAAAAAAAATTTCCACCGCTTTTGATACTATAACATGAAATGCACGCCATTCATGGTTAGCTATTTACTATATAAATATTGCAATAGTAAGGGGAGTAAATCAAAAGGATACATAATTGTAATAGATATATATGTGTGTGTAATAGTAATAGTTACAAATAGTTCAATTACAATACTACTAATGATGATGATGATAATAATGCAGTAATGATATATATATATATATATTTAAGGTATTATTATATATTCTCTATGTACAAATTTATAATTTATTCATTTTCTTTTCTTTATTTAAAAATTTTTTTTTTGTTTGAATTTTGAAAATTAATTAATTAATTATCTTTTCACTGGTTTCACATCACTAGTAGTTGGTTCTTCAATCTCACCTTCATCTTCTTCATAGACCAATAATCCATCTTTTTCAAGTAATTCTAATAATTCGCCACTTTGAGCCATACTAGTAATGATATCACAGCCACCAATGAATTCATTGTTAATATAAAGTTGTGGGATAGTTGGCCAGTCACTATATTCTTTAATTCCTTGTCTAAGTTCTGGGTCTTCTAACACATTATAAGCAGCAAATTTATCTGGGTCAATACCAATAGATCCAAGTAATGTGATAGTTGATCTTGAAAATCCACAGGCTGGGGCTTCTGGAGTACCCTTCATGAAAAGAACAATTGGGGCAGAGGCGATTGCTTCTTTAATTGATTTTTCCATATCGGTTGATAAATACCTTTTACTTAAAAATTTACCGGTTATATTATAGTTATTAACATTATTATTGATATTTGGGAAATTTAATTTTTTCATGTTCATCATTGGTCTAGCTTGATGATAGCTCAAGTATCTAATCCCAACAGGACTCTGAATATCATGTTATGTTAATAAAAAAATTATCCAATTGTTTGTTTGTTTGTCTTGCTCATTTTAGACACACTTGTATTTTGTCCTATTAAAAAAAATGAAAAAGAACAAATAAAATCATTCAACTTACTCTGATAGCTCTTGAAAATGGAATTCTAGTAAACATCTTAGGTTATTTGCTGTTTAGTATATTATGATATCCCCCACTTGCTTATTAATATTCTGTGAATTAGAGTGAGTATTATTTTTTTTTTTAAATTTTTGACTTTCGCTTTTTTTGTTTTTTTTACTAATGAAAATTTCCATCGTTTTAATAGGTAAATTTTTCTCCCTTTGTTTGAAGTTGTCTTTAGTAATTTATACACACTATAACTTATATGCACCATTATAATGGATATTTCAGAAAGATTCCTCACGCTTACAAAATTTATTAGTCTATATAGAGAGTACTTCACACATGTGATGATTCAAAGAACTGTCATAAACAAAATTTGAGTGAAATGTAATTGTAATATTGTTTTTTTCCATAGTAAATACTATTTAAAATAAGTGAAGGTACTTATAGTTATAATGTTGATATATATATGAATAAAAAAATCAATTACAATTAATATACTTTAAAGGCCCATAAGGTATAGTTGAAACTTTTTTAAAGGAAATTTATTTTAAAAAGATATTCATATTCATTTAAGAAAAGATTATTCGAATACACTATTACTAATATATCTTTATGGTAGGTTAAAATTTAACATCTAGACCCTAAACTTTAATTTTTTATGTTTTCCCTTGTTACATGTTGAAAAAAATCTTACCACTTTGCATGAATATATTCAAAATGAATTACACAACCTATAAAACTAGTTAAATTGTTTTTATTTTAAAGGTTCAATTTCTGTTAATTATTAAAGTAACTAGTATTATTTCTAATAGTTATTCTTTGTACTTTACCTTTTTTTTTTTTTTTTTTTTTTTTTTTTTTTTTTTTTTTTTTTTTTTTTTTTTTTTTTTTTTTTTGAGGTTTTTTTCTTTTATTATACATTTTTTTATAGATATTGTACACAAACAATCAACAGTAACAATAAATTCTTTTTTAAAAAAAAAAAAAATATTATAAGGGCTAGGTCAAGCAAGTAACTTATTTTAATGAATATATATTTGATTGTTATTACTTTTTAAATACTGTTACACAGAAAAGGTATGTATTGAAATTTCGAGGAATGAAAAGTCCTATTTACGGAGCTTCATCAATTTTTTTTTGCAAAAAACAAAGAATGAGGTAAATTGAAAAGAAACAGAAAAAAGAATCTAAACAACTCTTAAAACAACACCAAGAGAATCATTTTTACCCACTGCGTTGAAGTAAATTGACCAAGTGTTTCCATAAGGAACCGCAGAAAAACCTTCAATACCTTGATACTTCAAGTGTTGAGATTCAATAGAAAATGGCGAAGATCCATCACCACAACCAACTTTAAGAAGACCATCACTTTCAACATGGACAGGTTCCCCACCAATGTAGAAATATCCATCTTCAAGGGTACCATTAGTAAAAGCATTAGTAAAGTCGCTAGCAATTAAAATACCTGTAGAATTTTCAACTGCAATTGGTCTGTATTGTAATTCAGAACCAGAACGAATAGTGATCAATCCAAAAGTTCCATTTGAGTTAATGGAGTCGTCTGAATTAGCAGTCGTAGCATTGGAAACAGAATATGATTCAGAAGAAGAGGAATTGTTTGAATCAGCATCAAAAGTTTCAAAAATAGTTGCATTAACACCAGTTCTGTTAGCAATAGAACGTGGCTGAAGGACAGTAACAGAACTGAGAATTTCAATAGTTGTTTTATTAATAACAGTTGTATTAAGGATAGTAGCATTGAAAGAAATAGAACTACCATTAATAGAACTGCCATTGGTAGAACTGCTATTAAAGAAAGTTCCATTAAATAAAGTTCCATTAAGGGAAGTGGAATTAAAGAAAGTACCATTGATAGCAGTAGCGTTGAAGTGAGTAGCATTTGGAATAGAACGTGGTTGAAGAGTATCAGTAATTTCCTCAGCTATATTTTCAACAACTTCAGCATTGATGTTTTCAACTTTACCTAATGGTAAAAAATTATCAACATTAGAATCCTTTTGTAAAGTATTGAATCTTTTGTTGACAGGTAATGTTGTAGCAGCAGTAATAAAAACAAAAATTAATTTAAAAAACAACATCTTTATTAGTAGTAGAGAGGTTAAATTAAATAAAAGTGACGAGTGAAAAGTAGATAAATCGAATATTTGTTTTAAAAAATATTAAGTTAAAGATTACTGTTTATATTAAAAGATGAAAATAAATTAAAAAAAAAAAGACTTTTGAAAAATATTTGGAGTTATCTGTTGATATTTATGGTAAAAAATTTTTTTTTTTCATTTCTCATCTGTATATTGAAATACATTGTTCTAATATGTCAAGCAACTACGTTCATATTTTTAGAAATATACACAAACTATTGAGGCTATTATCAAGAGAAAGGTAGAGGGAATTAAGTTCATGATAACAATCAAGGAAGGAGAAAGCCAGTAAAAAATTAAATAAAAACAATATATATGACGTATATACATCTGTTCAGGACAATTGTTTATATTGCTCCGAGCTTGTCTTCTTCATTGCCTCGATTGTCTGCAGTATACATGTTGAGCTATTGAAGTTACTAAAATTATTTTAAGACCCATGCCAATGGTGTAGAACATACAAAAAAATTTTTTTTTGATCGCTTTGTTATTACAGTAAAAAGGCAAAAAAAATTAAAAGAAGAAAAGAAAAAAAAAAATTTACACCTTTTTAAGGACTACTAGTTGTGTTTATTCTACCACGAATAAACAAACAAGTATATAGACAAAGATAATATAACAAAAAAGAGAACAAGAGGAAATATGAGTACTGAACAAACCCCTTTATTGTCAAATATTAATAACAATATTAATAATGAAGAATATGGAATAATAGTGAGGAAAAGAACAACAATATTAAGAAGAGATTCTCATAAGAGAAACAAATGTTGTTGTTGTTGCAGCGCATTATCAATCTGTTGTTGTTTATATATTCTTTTGATCACCCTTATTATTTCTTTACTTGCATTTATTGCTACTAATTTAGTGATAATATTACCACAAATCGATGAATATGTAAACAAATCATTAGTGGTGGATGTCGAGAATATTGAATTTTATGGGTTCAACTATGAAATTGGAGGAATAAACATCAGGACTGATTTAATTACAAAATTAGATTATTCATTATTGAATAATACTTATTTAACCGATGTCTTCTCTTATGGCGGTGATGCCTTAGACACTGTGGTGATTGATTTAGATGAAATTTATTTGAAAGTGGTTGATCCTAACCCAGAAGCTCAAAACTCTTTATTACATGTTGGCTCTTTAGTGATACCTAGATTCACTGTAAATGTTCAAAACAATGCCAGTACTTTATTAAGTATGATTGTCACTTTTAAACCTAATACTAAAGAATTATATAAAGTGCTTCAGGATATTCTGAAGAAGATGCAAAATAACGAACCTTCAATTATTATTGAGTTCTTTGCTGACACTAATATTAATTTAGTTCTTCATAATTTCTTACCATTATGGAAAAAATTTCCACTTACTATTCATAGAGATTTTGATATTATGAAAGAATCTCTTGATTTAACTGTTGATGACTTAATATCCCATGTTGCTTCCTTACAATAATCGATTTTGATTTCCTTTCCTTTTATATATAATTTTTCCAGAATATTTCATATTTAGTTAATTTTCCTTAGTTTTCTTTATAAAAAATGTAGTTTCTTTGCGGTACATAATATTTAAATGAAGCACTATTTCCATAATTAAAGGGAGAAAAATAATTTCTTAAAAAAAAAAAAAAAAAAGTCAGAAGGGAAAAAAAAAGAAGATTGACATATATACATCAATATAAAGATAAACCTCAAAATATTGATATATATCAAGTAAACCAACTAGTATTAGATTAACTAAAAAATACCAACTTTTTTATTTTTATTTTTGTTTTGTTTCCTTTTGTTTCCTATTTCTTTTGAGTGTACTATTTTAAGAAAGAAAAAAGATGACTATAGATATTAGGGTACAAAAATTTGACAGATATTTAGGTCCATACTATAAGGCTTTCAATGATATTGGATCAAATAATCAAGATACTTTAAATAAATTTAAAGCCCTTACCTCTGAAAATGCTAGTGATATATTTGAAGTTATTCCAATATACGAGGCTGCTGGTGAATTCTTACCAAAGCTGAAAATGGAAACTTTCTCATCAGTGAGCCGATTACTTAAACATTATATACATCAACAAAAAGATAAATTCAATAATTTAAAATCTTCAAATATTAAAAATTATTCATTTGTACATGCTTATAATCATGCTAAGTTAAATAGATATGATGTTGCTTACCCATTAGGTGCTCGTCGTTATTTATCTCTGAACAAATATTCAATGACAGCGGATCAATTATATTCTTTACGTAATCTCAATGATTTCAAGATCAAACCAGGTGATGATGGTCAAGGGATAATTAAATATTTAAATGGATTTTATGAAAATTCTCAAATTCAAATATCTGAACATTTATATATTAATTCGTTTAATTTCCAATTAAATCATGATTCTATAGTGGTTAATGTGATATACACTGCTTATTTCGAAACATACCATTTAGAAATCAAGGAAAAAATCATTAATGATATATTCAAGGTTAATAATTGTGAAGAGTACAATTTATTAATTGAGATAATTATTGATTATGTTGTTGAATATCAAGTAGTTAACTCGTTTCTTTTCCAACCAGTGCTAAAACATGAAATTGAACAAAATGAAGAATTCTATTGCACTATTTGTCTCACTGATGATATTAAAGAGTGCTCTGATCCGGTAAGATTGAATAAATGTGGTCATAAATTTTGTCGAGATTGTCTTAAACAATGGACAGTAATCAATGCTACATGCCCTTATTGTAAAGCGAGATTGTTTAAATTTAAATTAGCTAGTAATGGTGCTAGATATAGAAGTATGTTTATGACGAAATTTTGGCAACATTCTTTTTTAGCAAATTCAAACTATTTAATATCTATACTCATTGGTTCGAATTTATGTATCAAAAATCAGAAAAGTGGGATTTATTCAAAGACTCATTCATTAAGTAATATAACTGTACTAGAGTTTTTAGATTCTTTAATGAAAACTTCGGAAGCTGGATTCAAATTTAATAATAATAGACGGTCATTGAATGTATCTAAAAAAATTAATAACATCGAAACAGATTATTTGTTCAATGAACAACTTAATGATGCTTTGAATCTCGGAATTAATAATATGGTCAGTAATACAATGAGAACTCGATATCAAGATTATTCATTTATTTTATATTTAGGAGATTACATTTTCCAAGATCTTATTAAAGGAACCGACTATAAAGAATTCGATGATATATATAAATTAGGAGACATGAAAAGACAATTACATTTGGATGTTGAAAGTGATTTTGGAAATAATATTTTAGCTAATACTAATGATATTTTCAAAAAGTGTTTAACGAACAATGATGGCAACGACGATAATGATTATACGAATAAATACTTTGCACCATATCGTGATGATATCGATGATGGTGATGACGAAGAATATAACAATAATAATACTAATAATATTGATGAACAATACCATGATGAAGATGATTATGATGAAGATGATGAAGATCAAAATGAAGATTTCGCTGTGCCATTATTAGGAAGAAATTGGGGGTTATCAGCGTTACTCAATAGAGCAGCCACTACAATGAACCCTCCACCACCAAGACAAGAGAAACCTACAACTTTTGGAAGCGTGATGAAAAATTTCTTAGCAAGATCAGATTTTCATTATTACAAATTAGTTAAACCACAAGCATTTGAATATTATTTCAAAGAGTACCATAGGAATTACTGTAATTTTTACAATCAATGGATCAGAATAACTAGTGAGACTTCAAACAATATAGCTCAAAGATTAAACATTAATATCCCAACGATATATCATAAGGACGATAGCAAGAGACTAACAGCGGAAATGACAGTTAAATGGCAAGAATTACATTCAAGTTATTTAACTTCACCACAAGAAATTCTAGTCAATGATAAAATGATTCGAATGCTAGTACCAATAGTGATTAATTGGAAACAAAAAAAATATTCAGAAAATGTTTATATTGTTAATAATTTAATGACGGATATAATTGCTTCAGTGGTAGCATTGATACAAGTGTTTGAATTACTTATAATAACGATCTTTACTATAAGTAATGAATTTCTTACTAAACATAATCCGTTAACGTATATTCTTGATAGTGGTGTACATAATGACTTGGTAAGAGTTGAAAATATGAATCGGATTGGATTGTATGAATGTGTACCATTCTTATCAATGTTTTTCGCTTATGTAATGATATGTGTATCTAGACTTATGAAGTAGTTATCAATTGATTTTCAACTATATGCCATCATCATCATTTATATATAATATAATAAATATAATATAATATTCGCTTTTTTTTTTTTTTTTTTAAATCTGTTTAGATAAAAATACAATAATATCTTATTTGTATGTGTAGAAATAATGCTGAAAATATGTAAATACTGGTGATTTCTTTCAATATTTATTTCTTTTGAACCATTAAAGTATTTATCAATATAATATATATATTTTTATAGTATAATACCTCCAATAATCGATAATGAGAGAGTAGTATTGACAGATGAAGACATTTTAATGCAGATGAAAATCCTTGAAAGATGAAATGCTTGCCATCATGGGCAATTGTTCATCTGATGATACTATTAATGTGGAACAATTTCTGGTTTCCAACACAATCAATAAGGAGATACTTCTTAAATTGAGATATTTCTTAAATTGAAGCTATATACTTTGCTTATAAAAGGAGAATTTGAACATTGGTTCAATTCAATGTTTAAATTGATTTCATCAGGCGAATATATAATGCAGAATAGTCCTATTATCAATATATTGGTTATGCAATAATAATAATAGTAAACTACTAATACTATTTATTTATTATATTACAAAATATCGGATTTAAATTATAACTACCGGATTTAAATTAAAATTACATGGTAAAATTCCCTAATATTTATAATAGATTAATTAATTTTTATTATGAAGAAAATTTTTTTTGGGTTATTAGCTTCTCTCTAAAGTTCCCTTTTAACTTCGGGCGGAAATAAAAAAAAAAAAAAAAAAAAGAAAAAAAAAGGAGACAAAATCTTAATATAAATGAATCACTTTATCCCTCTTTTCTTTTTAAAAAGAAAGAAAAATTTTTTTTGTATAACATCTGATTGATTGATTCATTTTAATAGAAATCAAAATAAATATATATAAAAGAAAACAAATTATAGATTAGGATGAGCTTTGATTTAGATAGAGCTGAACATCAAGGTCTTATTGATCACCATTTAGAGGTTGATGATTCATTTGTATGTAAACCTCAAGTACCGGAAATCATACTGAAAACACTCGGGGATGAGCGAGGATTAAAATTGATGGAATTTTACAATGAGAATGTTGGTCTTTTATTAATCATTCTTTCACAGCTTTTCAATTCAATTATGGTAGTCACCTGTAAATTATTAGAAATGGATAAAGATTTTGATAAGCCTTTACATCCTTTGCAAATCCTTTTCACTAGAATGTTAATAACCTATGTTGGCTGTTTAATATACATGGCTACTTTTAAAGTACCAGAATATCCTTGGGGTCCTAAGAAATATAGATTTTGGTGTGCGTTAAGAGGTGCTGTTGGGTTCTTTGGTGTTTTCGGTCTTTATTACTCTTTAATGTATCTCACGGTTTCTGATGCAGTTTGCATTCTTTTCTTAGTCCCTAGTTGTACTGCTTTATTAGCAGCAATTATTTTGAAGGAAAGATATTCTTTAATCGAAGGCGTGGCCACTCTTAGTTCTTTAGTAGGGATTGTATTAATTGCTAGACCTTCATTTCTTTTCCATAACAATAGCACCGTCACCAGCAGTGACATTGCTACCACCAGCATAAATGGTACTAGTATTGACATTAATGGTGGTAATTTCACCACTCTGTTAAAGAACAACAATGATATTGAATCTCATGATCCAGTGGAAAGACTTACAGCAATTGCCGTTGCATTATTGGGGGTTTTAGGGGCGTCAGGCGTTTATATTGTCATTAGACATATTGGTAAAGAAGTCCATGCATTAATCACAGTGTCATATTTTGCATTGTACAGTTGTATTGTATCATGTGTTGGATTATTGGTTATTCCAGGACTTGGATTTGAAATTCCGCATAACCCTAGACAATGGTTTTTATTTATTTTAATTGGGATCAGTGGTTTTGTCATGCAATTTTCATTAACTTCAGGAATTCAAAGAGAAAAGAAAGCTGGTAGATCTGCAATGATGCAATATACTCAAATGATTTATGCATTATTCTGGGATTTAGTGGTTTTCAATCATTTACCTAGTGTTCTTAGTTGTATTGGTATGACAATTATTTTAGGTTCAGCCATTAGTATCTTCTATTTCAAACCAAAGGAAAACAAACCTGTCATTGTTGACCCTGAAAACAAATAAAATATCCATTATAATCAAATAACAAATCTTCAATTAATCATATCATATCATCATCATCATTTTATCTTTTTTTCATGACATTTATTACCATTCTTACATTTTTTATATCTCATTTTTTCTTCTTCTTTTCGTTATTCATAATATTCTTACTATTAGTTATCTTTTTCTTTTTTTATTTACTCTCTGGGCTTTTATATTATTAATATATTAATGGGGTTATATACAAAACAATTAAAGTAGTTATCTAGTGCTATTGTAAAGTAGAATAACCACTGCAGATTCAGAGATTCAGATCGGAGAAAGCAAAAAAAAATTTTTTTCCATTCTTTTTTTTACGTGAAATTGCAGAAAAATTTTCTTTATGGCATAATAATAAAATCGGTATATTATTGATTCAAGTGAAACTAAAAAAAGTAAAAAGTAAAAAAAAAAAAAATTTTTTTATATTGATTTCAATGACATTGAACTATCTTTGCATCATTATTGAACATCAATAATTAATAATCAATAAATAATAATAAAAAATGTTCTATCTTATTGGCCTTGGGCTCTCATCTCCAAAGGATATCACCGTGCGCGGTCTTGAAACTGTTAGAAAATGTAAAAGAATATATTTAGAACATTATACATCAATTTTAATGAGTTCTAGCAAGGAAGATTTAGAAGAATTATATGGACACGAAGTTATATTAGCAGATCGTGACCTCGTTGAAAGTGGATCAGACGAAATCTTAGCTGATGCTAATGTTGATGACGTTGCATTCCTTGTGGTTGGGGATGTCTTTGGGGCTACTACTCATACAGATTTAGTGATTAGAGCTCGTGAATTAGGAATTAAAGTCGAAAGTATACATAATGCCTCCGTGATGAACGCTGTTGGTGCTTGTGGTTTACAACTTTATAATTTTGGCCAAACTGTTTCTTTAGTGTTTTTCACCGAATCTTGGAGACCTGACTCCTTCTATAACAAGATTAAAGAGAATCGTAAAATTGGGTTACATACTTTAGTCTTATTGGATATCAAAGTTAAAGAACAAAGTATTGAAAATCTCCTTAGAGGACGTAAAATTTATGAGCCTCCTAGATATATGAACATTGAAACTGCTGCCGAACAATTGCTAGAAGTTGAAGATGCTAGAAAAGAAGGTGCCTACAATGATAATACTATTTGTGTTGCAGTTAGTAGATTGGGTTCCCCTGAACAACAGTTTAAAGTTGATACCTTGAAAAATATGGCTTCTTATGATAGTGGTGCTCCTTTACATTCTTTAATACTATTAGGTAATCAAGTTCATGATTTAGAAATTGATTACATGAAAGAATTTTATAACGGTGATGTCAAAGATTTAAAAGAATTAATCAAGATCGATACAGCTAAATTAATTAAATAGATATTTATATATAGCTTACGGTTGTTTTTTTTAAACCAATAATTAAATAAAATTAAATTATTTAACCTACCGAAATAATAAAAATAAATAAAAAAATATATAAAAGAAGAGAATGTAAAAGAGAAAAAAATAAATAAGTAACTTCTTTTTCTTCTATATATAATTAAAAAAAAAATTAAAGAAAAAGCGCTTAAGCTTCGCTTTCAGAAGTCTTCTTGAATTCTTCATAAGCAGAGAAGGCATCAGTAAAACGAGTCTTGAAAACTTCATCATCATCCATCATTTGTAAGATTTCATCATTATCTAAGTCTAAAATCATACCAGTGATTTTACCAGCAGCAACACTGTCATTGTTTAATTGTGGGTTAGAGAAAATCTTTGGATATAATTCTTCACCAATGACTCTCTTTTGTTGTTCAATTGGGAGAGTTGGTAAGACTAAAGCTAATTGGGCAACAGCAGCGTTTCTGTATTGATGACCATTGGCATTTCTAAAGTTTTGTTGTTGTTGACCTTGTTGGAAGTTTGGACCACGGTTACCACCTGGACCTGGAGCGTAACCTGGCATTCCGTAAACTGGAACTGGGTTTGGACCACCTGGTCTGTTCCATTGACCAGCACCTTGTGGACCTGGAATACCTTGACCAGGTCTTGGTAAACCTTGTTGCATTAATAATTGTGGGTTAACTGGACCACCTCTAGCTCCTGGTGGAACAAATCCACCTGGCTGTTGACCAGCAGCGGCGGCAGCAGCAACAGCTTGGTTGTAAAACATTGGGTGAATGAATTGACCTGGAACACCTTGAGCTTGTTGTTGCATTCTCATTTGGTTTCTAACTTCAATTTGGTGAATTAATTGAGCTTTTCTTACATCTTTACGTTGAGCTAAGGCAACGTATAATGGTTTACCGTGGAACATTTTTTGGTTGACTTCATTAATAGCTTTAGTGGCTTCTTCTGGAGTAGAGAAACAAACAAAACCAAAACCTTTAGATTTACCAGTTTCATCAGTCATAACCTTAGCAGAAGTGATGGTACCATATGGAGAAAATTCTTCAGTTAATTTTTCATCATCAATGGTATCATCCAAGTTTTTAATGAAAAGGTTAACACCTTCGTATTTAGAAAGTTTTTCTAATCTAGCAGCATCATATTGCTTTCTTAATTCTTCAAATCTTTCTCTCTTCTTTTGAGCTCTACCAACATACAAGTGTTTTCCTTTTAATTCAAAACCATTGTAAGCTTCAACAGATTTAGCAGCATCTTCGTGCTTGTCGAAGTTAACGAAACCAAAACCTCTAGAAGCACCAGTTTGATCTCTTTCAATAACGGCAGAGTTAATTGGACCGATTTTTTTGAAAAGATCAGCGAATTCTTCATCAGTGACTTCTGGATCAATATCTTTGACGTAAATGTTGGTGAAGTTGGCCTTTAATTCTTCTAATTTAGATAATCTATCTTTCTTAGAAATGTGAGGACCAACATAAACTTCAAGTTCGTTTAATAACATACCATTAACGGATTCAATGGCGTTTTTAGCAGATTCTTCAGTTTCGTAATGAACAAAACCAAAACCTTTAGAAACACCATATTCATTAGTGGCAACTTTACAAGATAAAATTTTACCAAAGGCACTGAAAGTGTCGTGTAAAGCTTTGTTGTCAATAGCTGGATGTAAATTTTTAATGAAGATGTTACCGTTACCAGATTTTCTAGTAGAAGGATCTCTTTGAGACCACATAATACGGCATGGCTTACCCTTGATTTTAGAGTAGTTTAATTGTTCCATAGCTTTTTCACCATCAGCAGTGGAGTTGAAGTTAACATAAGCATAACCTAAAGATTGCTTGTTAATAGCATTACGACAAACTCTAATAGAGGAAACTGGACCAATAGGAGAGAAGATTTCGAATAATAAAGCTTCGTTAACTGATGGGTCTAATTCACCAACATATAAAGAAGCAGAAACTTCATTAGAGGTACTAGCTTCACTGGCTTCACCAGAGGCACCTTCTTCCTTTTCCCCAGAACCAGCAGCTGGAGTAGCAGCAGCAGCATCAGTGGTTGGAGCAGCAGCGTCAGCAGCTGGAGCAGCAGCTGGAGCAGCATCAACAGCAGCAGCTTTATCATTGATAGACAACTTATCAAGTAATTTTTCAACGTTTTCAGTGGCAGACATTTTTTGAGGATATATATATTTTTTTTGAGTTTTTTATTGATTTTAAAATTTTTTTGTAATTTTTAATGTTTTTTAATTTTTTTTTTCAAGTTTTTAAAATTAATTGAGTATGTATATTAATAAATAATATACAATTAACGAAAAGATACACAAGTATATAAGTATATTTTTTCTAAGATAATAAAAATCAATCTTAATAAAGAAATCTTGAGATGATCAAAAGAAGAAGAAAAGAGAAGAGACTCAATAAAAAATAAACATTTTTCAATATTACAAAAAAAAAATTTTTTTTCTTTTTTTTTTTTTCAGCCTAATCAATATCTATCACAAAAAAAATTTTTTTTTCTTTTCAGTAGTTTAATTTATTGATATGGGCAGAAAACCATCTAAATTTTTTCCCCTTAGCTATATAAAGCAGTCAGTCCCAGGGCACAACACTAAAATGTTTTTTCTCCTTTCAGTCTTCCTTATTTTTCCATAGAAGGAAGGGCTTTACTGGGACCAAGAGCTCATAACAATTATAGATCTCTGAGTGTGCTCTGAACACAAAAACCCAATATAAAGAAATTTACGCGCGCGCGTGTTTGCGAGAAAAAAAAAATTTTTTTTTTGTTGTGGCCAAAATTTGCCACAGAACCAAAAGAAAATTTTTTTTTCTTCCTTTTGTGGTTTTAGAATGCATAATTGTTGCTAAACAAAATCCAAATATAAGACCACGTGATATAATTTCAAAAAACAGTTTTTTATGTAAAGAGATGCGACAATCAATATGATACTTACATTGCATATGGAAAAAGCCGCCTTTAGCTTGGGGACAAAAGATTTTGTAACATTAGGAAAGGTTTATGAAACATTTAATGGATATTCCACTTTGAATTGGTTAATTACTATACTGTGGATAATCATATAGTGATACAAAATATAATTCTGTTAACTATGTGTGATACAGTTTTATTTCTATTTTATCTATTTTCTTTTTGAAATAGAGGATACTTTATTTTCGTATTCATATATTTTTGATTTTTTTTATGTTGCTAACAGTTAGAAATGCCACTAATTACAACTTAGGTCTGGTACCCTCATATTACATGATCAATTTCTACTAGATTTTTCACATTCTTATATAATAAATTACATTGCGCATTATTTTCTAAATATTTGTTAATTATTTTCTTTTTTATTTATTTCTTCTTCGATAAATATTTTACTTCAATCAACAACCAAATCAATAATACTTATAACATATAATATACAAGATGCCACATTTGTTAACAAGTGAGGAAAAGACACCAAACTTGGATGATATCGACGAAATAGAAGAATTTGAAAATGACGAAACAAGCCCATTGTCACCAAAGGCCAAATCTCCACAAATGGTGTCTCCAATATTGAAAATCAAATCTCCAAAGATAAAATCACCAAAACTAATTAGAAGATCATTTCTTCATAATATACCCAATAAAAACAGAAAGTTAGGTAGTGCAAGTGGTACAACTGCTCAAAGAAAATCTAAAGGAATGTCCAAAGTTTCATTGAGTAGAATTTCTCGTTTAATTTCTCTGAAAAGGACATCTAATACCAGAGACTCTGGAATACATCGTCGCCTTTTCCCTTCAATTATTTTAGATGATGTTAATGTTGATGATTGTCGTGAAAGTAAAATATTAGAAGAAGAATCGGAATATATACCTGATCCAATTAATCCTAATGTTATGGACAAAGTTATTAGCGAATATTCAAAGACCAATATTGATTGTGATTCTGATAGATATTATTATACTCATTTGGTAGAGAACGTCACTAGAAGATATTTAAATGAAAATCAAGATGATGATGAAGTTTTCCAACCTTTTGATAATCCATTAACTCCTACTTTCTCTAAACTTTACGATGCTGAACTTAATGATTTCGAAAAATATGACCGTAAATTTAAACGTGAGATTATTTTACAAACATTAATCGATGATGCCATTGAATTGAAAAAACTTGCTAAAGTTACTAATCTTATTAATGTCACTAGTATTGATAATTTACAAGCAAGATTTTACGTGGATGATGATGACGATAATGATGATGAAAAGACAATCAATAATTCTAATAATGGTAATGATTCTAAAATCAACATTTTAATGAAAAAACCTAGTGATATTAAATTATTCAGTTCTTCAAACACCAGTAATTCAACCTTAGTTAACGCTGAAAGTATTAATAATAAATCAAAAACCAGAGAAACACGCGAAAGTTTTGCATCATCTTTTCAAACTATTGATATTGATGATATTGATGTCGAGGATAATGACATGAAAAAGGGCACTGTTTTAATTGACTCTCAAAGTATTTTCAATGTTGACAGTGATGGGGAATCTATTAACAGCAATATTGATGGTAGCACTTTGAATTCATCTTCTTCATCTTCTCATAAAAGATCAAATACATCCACTACTTTTATTCATAGCAAAGACATTGAAAAACAATCACATCATAATATCGATGAAGAACCTAATAGAATTCAAAGAAAATTATCTACTCGTGCTTTACAAATGATTGCATTTGGAAGTGCAGTTGGTAATGGCCTATTATTAAATTCTGGTAAGAATTTAACCATCTCTGGACCTTTAGGTACTATCTTAGGCTTTTTATTCTCTGGTACCATTGTTCTCTTCGCAATGTTATCTTACTGCGAAGTTGTCACAGTTTTACCAGTCGCTGATGGATTTTCTGGGCTAACTTCTAGATTCATTGATGATGCCTTTGGATTTGCTGTTGGCTGGTCTTATTATGTCGCATTAACAGTTTCCATGATCTCTGAAATTGTCGCTGGTATTATCATTCTTTCATTTTATGATGCTTTAAATGTGCCAAGTGCTTCAACAGTTGGCTGGGTTGTATTTTTCGCTTCAACAATTTTAGCCATTAATTTATTTGATATTAGAGTATTTGGTGCTGTTGAATGTGCCACTAGTACAATTAAAATTCTTTTTATTTTATTCATCACAATTTTTGCCGTGGCTATTAACACTGGTGCTACTCCAACTAAAGAATATATTGGTGGCAGATACTGGAATAGTAACAAATCAGATTTAGCTCATAATATCACTTATGGTGCCTTCAGACCTACTTATGATTTAACTGATATTGGTAATGGTTCTTTAAATGGTTCTATTGGTGGTAATACCGGTAGATTCATTGCACTTTTAACTTCTATTGGGATTTCTTCTTATGCTTATTGTGGTACCGAAATTACTTGTGTTGCTGCTGGTGAAGCTAAGAATCCTCGTAAATCTTTACCTGCAGCAACTAGAAAAGTCTTTTGGAGAATTTTGTTTTTCTATATTATCTCAATTTTTGTTGTCAGTTTATGTGTTTACAGTGGTGATCCAAGATTATTAAGATCTTTTGGTACTAGTGATATTAACCCTTATGAGTCAACTTATGTTAAACTTGAAGATGCAAAATTAACTTCTTTGAATATCAAAGTTTGCACTCCAAGCTTACAAAAATCGGGAGAATTCTCTCAAGCTAATAAATCCCCTTGGATTATTGCTGCACAATCTGTCGGATTATGCGACTTCTCTAGTGTGATTAATGGGTTTATTATCTTTTTTGCACTTTCTGCTGGTTCTTCTCAGTTATACTCTGCAAGTAGAACTTTATATGCTTTATCAATTCAAAGCAAAGCTCCTAAGATTTTTAGTACTTGTTCTAAAGCAGGAGTCCCTTACATCTCAGTATTATTCACAGGAGTTTTCGGGTTTGTTGCTATTATATCAATAACTGATAAAGGGGTCGCTTTTTTCCAATGTTTATCAACGATTACTTCAAGTTTCATCATTTTAGCTTGGGCTGGAATGTGTCTCTCATTTCTTAGATTTTATTATGCATTAAAATTACGTCCTGATATCATCTCTAGAGATGATCCATCATATCCCTTCAAATCTCCTTTGCAACCAGGTATAGCTTATGTTGGAGTATTTGGATGCATTTCAATCATTGTATTTTTAGGAATATCTCTTTTCTGTGAGGATAACTTTGACATTCTAACTTTTTTCTCCTCATATGGGTCTCTTTTCGTATTCTTGATCATGTATTTATGCTATAAAGCAGCTTACAAGACTAGAATTAAAAGATTAGATCAAATAGATTTAGACACTGGAAGAAAAGAATCCGATAAGTTAGACTGGCATGAATCTGAAAATGAAAAGTTTAGTAACAATTCATTTAATTACAATCTCAATAAACTTCGTCGTTATATTTAAATATCACCTTATTGTGATTACTATTATTATTGCAATCTGCTGTCAATCAATCAAAATCAAAATCAACAACATGAAATTGAATCTAATTTCATTTTTAAACTTCTTTCTTGTTTATCTAGTTCATTTTTTTATTTTTTATTATTTTTATTTTGCTATTTTTTAAACTCGCTTTGCTTTTATAGATTTTTAATTTATTAAACTAATACATTTTTTAACTTCTCCTAGACTTGCTTATACTTTGCGTAGGGATCAAATCATATTAATAGCAGGAAGAAGAAAAAATAACTACAGAAAATGTAAAAAATGCAAAAAAAAAAAAAAAAATTTTTTTGATGGTCAAAAAGATAAAATAATTTTGAAAGTTCCATAATTTATTTACATCGATCAGAGTAAAAAAAAAAAAGCATTCAATAGTAAGGGATAATGATTCAAATATGTGTATTAATAACGCTCAAATAAAAACATTAGAAGAATGGGATATAGATTTGAATGATGGTATCGATAGAAAGTTCATAATACTATCATTGTAAGTATTACAGAGAAAAATAGGATATAAGACAAAGGAATAACAATATTAACCAGATATTATTCAGATTGCCAAACTCAGATTTCTTGTTAGATTTGGTATCATGGAAACTCATGATATTGAATTCATTAGAAAAATTTTATGGAGCAGTAGGGAAATCTACACCGGTAGAATTTTTAGAGATTATTGATTTAAAGAATTTATGTTTAGTTGCAATTGAAGCTAGAGATGATTTGATATTTTGCAATTCAGTAACTAATAATATTATAAATTTGAAAGATATTGGATTACAAGATATTGAAATTAAATTACAAGTGAAAGAATCTGGTAATAATTATATTGACATTAAAAGTAAATTTGACCAGCTAAAAAACAAAAAATAAATAATCTTATTATTATATATTCATAAAGCAGTTGTCACAGTCATTGTTCTAGAATTTATTAACATAATTGGTGGTAATCCTTGACACCAAAGATCTAAAGTCTCTACATATTCAACACAATCTTTTTTATTTTTATGACATCCAACTGGAGGCGTAGGCAATGTAGAAAAAATAACTGTAGAATTTTTAGAATTTTTCATCATTAATTGATTTAAAATTAGATGCTGTGCTCTTGCCGGGATATCATTAAATGTTAAATTATTAACATCAAATCCACTCATAACTTCACCCTCTGAATCGTCACTATCTTCATAATCACTATCATCTTCATTTCTTGAATCATTATCATCACTATTATCATCATTGGAATAATCATTATCTGATTCCACAACTACCCCACCACGTTTATTATCACTATAACTTCCCGCAGTAGTGACACTTTCAACATCACTACTATGATGTTCAGTCAGTTTTTGAAAATTGACGGATTTTTTATTATTTAAAACACCACCTGCTGATATTGGCTGTTGTTGTTGATCAGTACCATCAATTGCAGTCAATGTAAGATCAGGAATTGAATTTTTAATATGATGAGAACTGGTCTTGGATTTTATAGATGCACGTTCTTGATTTTCTTCATCAGGAACAAACATAATTGATGGTTCATTCCCTGTGGCATCTTCATTTATCTTGGATTTTGGCATAGCTTGGGAGGAGAAGTTAGGTCTTGTTTGATTTCTAAGACTTGTATATGATTGAATACTACTTTGCCTAGATAATGTTGGCCTACTATTAGTATTGGTATTGTTATCTGAAGCGGCGTTCGTAATTGCTGATTTATCATTGTCAAGGCTTAATTTAGGAACGTATTTATAACTAGGCTCGTAAAATGGTGAAGTTGGGGATAATGGAGATCTTGGACTTTTAGTTAATTGAGAAGAGTAAACTCTAATAGCTGCAGGATTTTTAACATTTTTTTTACCAATGTCATTTGGATTACCAACAACTGCAGCCGAGGCCACTGCTGAACTATTATTACCAGGATAAAAATTAGATGAAGAGAAAGTACTTCTACGTTTTCTTCTTTCAGAAGCTAAAGTTTTAGTAGAAGTAGTATTTTTATTACCAGCTTTTGACTTACTAGAATTATTAACACCGTTGATATTATGACGATGAGTCTCTGGATCACTATCATATCCTCCAAGAGAAATCGAGAAATCAGCATCAGTGTCTGATTCTTCACCGCTACTATAAGCATCATCAGCGATAGCACCATGCTTACCAAAAATATGAGAATTTAAAAGTCTATTAGTAGTCATGTTGAATTTAACCCCTAATCTTTGAAGTTTAGATAATTCAACGAAATTTTTTCTAGAAGAGATTTTATCTGGAAATGAGATTTTATTGAATTTTTTATGATTGAATATTAATCCGCTAGGATCAAATTTAAGTACACGATTATCATCATTATAATCCGTAATATTACCACGAATATTGCTCTTGGTATTATTGCTGGTGGCGGCATTGTCGTTGGCAATTTGAGCTCTAATGTCTTTAATAGTTTGCCACCATTGGTCATTTTGCAAAGCTTTATTAACTTTTTTCATTACTCTTTTATCTTGACATTTATTTTTAACAATTAAATCATAAAATGAAAATTGACCTGAATTAAAAGATAGTACAACGACCTCAGCACTAATTCTTAACACTGTGATCAATTGTAATACTCTTTTCTTTTCTTCTTCAACATCACTAGGTTCTTCAACAAAGACAACAATTCTTAATCTATGAGTTCTTTTCCATTGTGGCACAGTTTCAAGGATAGCACCTAATTGAAGGATTAAAGTGTAAGTATCAAAATTAGTACTAAGAATTGTTTTACCGGATTTGTCTTCGATTTCTGCAGCCATTTGAATTGGATATAAATCAATGATGGCTTTTTCTTCATCATCAAGTTCATGTTTGATTTCTTTATTGGGCAAAATGAGTCTGGGGAACCCCTTGGCAATGGCTACATTAGCTTTCATAAGAAGTAAATCTTCAATACATTGAACCCATTCACTGATTTTAATTCTTTTTTCACGAGTACATGAATCAGTTGGAAGATTAACCCCTGGGCTAACTTGTTGAGTGTATGCTTGATTATAACGTTCAATAGTTTGCGCTTGATACATTGCAGCTGCAGTTGATGAAGCTCCAATACCTCTACTGACATGAATAGTACTTGAGATGCCTCTAATAGGTGCAGAATTGGCAAGTATCGAATGATTACTATTGTCTTCACTATTATCAGCAGTATTGGAAGCAATTGTTGCATCTGAATGAGAATTTGGAATATTGAAATGACCTGAATCACTTTGCATGCTAAGGTCTAAAAACCCCATAACAATGATATTTGGTTTCATAGAACCTAAACCAGAACCAATGAAAATATTACGAATACCCCAAGGTAAAGAATTAGCCAAGGAGAATTGAACAAAGGCTTTTAATTTTAAAAGATCTCTTAATTTAATCCAAGCTCCTCTTTCAACGGCATAATGATCAAACCCTTCTTCAAAATCTTTACCACTGACAATGACATGACCCAAGATATAAAGCCCCCCTTTTTTAAGATTATTACAAAATTGAATTAAATTCCAACAAGTTCGTGGATCATCAACTAATAATAAAAGTTGAGGACGCCAATATTTAACATTATCTTGACGAAGCTTTAATAAATATTTCCTCACTTGATGGTAAATCAAGGTTTGTGACACATCACCCCAAGTCTTTGGCGGACAAACATAATGAATTAAAATGATTAAAAATAAAAGACATAGTATAACCATTGATGCAGACATACCATCAACGATAAACATTGCAATGAAACATGAGATAACTCCAGCAAGTGCAGTGCCTCTATTAAAATATTCAAAAGATGGTCTAAAATTAGGTGCCGCCGAGATTTCTAATAAGAAACATGCAACATTAATCACAATAAAAGTCATAAGAAATGCCATGGTGATAAGTGTAGCAATTTGATTAATATTAGAGAAAAGAAAAGCTTGAGTTAAGCCCCAAGAGAAAATAATAGCCATAACAGGAGTTGAAGATTTTGACGCAAAAATTGAAAGCCCTGGAATAATTTCATCATGAGATATTGCTAGTAATATTTCTGCAGCACCAGTGACCCCCATAATAATAGAGAATAAAGAAGTTGATAATTCACCCAAGATTATAACCATACTAGAGAATGAAACAGTTTGAACCACTTGAACATCTTTGTAAAATAAATCTCTTGGAATTGAACTACCCATAGCAAAAATCACTACTGTATAACAGATGAAAGTGACAAGAAGCCCCCATAAAGTACCTTTAGGAATACTTTTGGAAGGTTTACGAAGCTGTCCTGACATACTGGCCCCAGCTAAAATCCCTGCAGTGGCAGGGAAAAAAATACCAAATAAATCAGCAAAATTTTCACGATCATTGATTTGCGAACCAGCAGCATGTTTAGTGAAATTAGGTAATAAATTACCAACAAAAGTATTCCAATTTATCCCAGTGTAAAAGGAATCTAAATCTGGTAAAGAGAATGGTTTAACGAATAATGCTGAGAATGCAATCGAACAAATTGAAGAGATTAAAATAAAAAATAATAAAACTGCAGCTTTAGAAACTAACTCAGAACCAACAAGACTCACTGATACGCATAAAAATAAAATAATCGTTGAATAAGTAATTTGCCAACCCCAAGATTCTGGTAAAATGTTCATCAAAAGACCTTTCTCAGTACCAAAATTATTAATAATTGGTTCAATTAAACCAACAACATTAAGAGCTGAATTTAAAACTTGACCAAAATAAAAGATTAACCCTATAGCTCCACCGAACTCCGGACCTAAAGATCTTGAAATCATATAATATGCACCACCAGTTCTCACTACACCATTAGTAGCAATAGCAGACACAGACATTGTCGTTAATAAATTAATCGCATAACAAAGAATTAGAGTCACAAGTGCACCAGTGATCCCTAATTGACCAATGATGAAGCCGAATCTTAAAAACATTAAAATCGAAAGTACGTTTAAAGCCGTTGGAAGGAAGACCCCATCATAAGTTCCAAGTTTTGTTTGTTTATCAATTTTCTCAGTGAATTTCTCATCATTTTGTAATATTTTATGAGTTACATTTGTATTATCAGAGCTAGAAGTACGAGTACCATTTCTTTTATGATGCGGCTGTCGTTGGTGTGCTGATGAATATCCCAGACTTCTTGATGATAACCCATTGGGTAGTAAAGATGTTGATTCATTTACCGATCTTTTAGATTCCACCACCATTATTGAGTGTATTATATTTATATATATAAATATATATATGTAAATATAATAATAATAATAGTAATATCGAAGACCCAAAAATATATATTTTTGATTAACAATAAATATAATAATGAAAAAGAATAAAAAAAAGAAAAGTCAAATCATAAAAAAACGATGGATATAAAGATAAGGAAAAAAATTTTTTTTTCCGTTTATATTAATTAAAATGTCAAGAATTTTTTATTCTTTTTTATTTTTTTTTATAATTTGATTCGATCACTACTGATAAAGTTTTCTACTGCGATACTGGTGTGACGTTTACGCACTTTTTTTTTCCTTACACTTTTTTCACTCTAACATCCCAAATATTATATATATATATATATATTTATTCATTTAATTTATTTATTCATAAATAGCCATAACAAATTAGTTAGTCTTCCAGACTTCTTGATAGTTACGTTTTCCTTTAGTTTCGGGCACGTACTTAACAATAAAACTGCCAACAAGTGCACAAACTACAGTGAAGATTAAAAACACCCAACCATCACCTAAGAAAGCATTAAGAGACGGGAAAGTAAAACCCACGATGAAAGTAGCAATCCAATTAACGACAGTACCAAAACTTTGAGCAGTTGAAGCCGCATTGAATTGAGTTAATTCTGAAATAATTAAAAATGGTATTGGACCAAGACCAATAGCAAATGCACAAATATAAATGAATAGCCCAATGACAGTCACAAAGGCCCAAGAATTGATTATACCAACAGACATGAAGAAAGAAGCAAACCCCATAAATGTAAGAGAATACAAAAGTAAAGGTTTACGACCAGCAGTATCAACGAGCATTGCTGATAAGTAAGTGACGACCAAATTCATCACTGAGACTAAAACATTAAGTAAAATCGCATGAGATGGGAAAAGTGATTTAAGAACCATAACCCCATAAAAGATTATTGAGTTAATACCACAAAATTGTTGACCGGCCATGATTGTAGCGACAACTGTACGAGAAGGTGCAAAAATTGGATCTTTTAAATATTCTTTAATACCAACAATTGCTGAACTACTGCTGCTAGCTGTATTTAAAACCGGATTTTCAACATCATCTTCGATGCCATTATTACTAAGAAGACTAGAACTTTCACCACTACTATTACTAGTCCAACTAGCAATTTCCTCATTAATCAAAGAATGATTAGGGTTAACTCTTAACAACGAAAGGTTTTTTTTAGCTAAAGCTAATTGATTATTTTTAACTAACCATTTAGGAGTTTCATTAACGAAGAAAACTGCGATGAAATTAATAACACCAACGATAATTCCAACTAATAGTAAAAGTCTCCATTGAGAAGTATTAGCCCATTTGACCGCAAACAATTGAGTAACTAAGATCCCAATGTTAATAGAGAATTGATTTAAAGAACCTAAAAACCCCTTTGATTCGTTAGTAGCACATTCATTGATAATAATTGGAGTATTAACTATGGAACTACCAGCGCCAATTCCACTAACAAATCTCCCAATGATAAGGCTAGATTTTGAATTTGAAAAAGTTTCAGTGAGTGAGCCAACAATAAAGAATAAACTATTAACAAAACTAGAATTACGACGACCAAGAGAATCAGAGATTTGACTAGCAATTGAGGAGCCAATTAACCCACCAATTGAAAAAATCGAAGTGATTAAACCAATTTCTTCGTTAGTTAAAGGAATACAAGATTTATAACCATGATTACTAAACCATTTTGATATTAAATCAATTTCATAGTCTGGAAGTATAGTCTCTTTACAAGAGAGGACAGACTCAGGACCATTTAATTCAGACTATAGAGGTGTTAGCTATTATTATTATTATTATTATTATTATTATTATTATTAATGACAACGACGATGAAAACTTACCATATGATATCCATATTGGATACTTGCAGAACATGCCACAATAATAGTGATTGCAAGTTGCTTAGTCCAAATTTTACTATTACCCATATTAATTATATACACAATTATATATAGTATTATAATAAATAATATAATATAATAGTGTTGAATAGAGATTACCAAACTAGTTTAGGTAGATGAGATTGATGTGTTATTTTCTTTATTTTATTTATTCTATTTATTTTATTTATTTTTTCTCTCCTTTGTTTTATTTCCTTTTTTTTTTTGGTTTTAAGATCCGTGCCCACAACACATAATAAAATTACTAGTAGTTAATATTAGACAATTGTGATAGATAATGTAAGACTATAGCTAGTGATAATCATATAAGATCAGAGAAAATTTTTGGTAGTGGGGTATGAGCTTCAGTAATAATTTCTTTAATTACAGATCTTAATAGAACTTGATTTATCAAGGAGCACAATTATAAAGACATTACCAGTATACTATACCATATTTCTTTTCCAGCAGCCTGTTGTCAATAATATAATAAATGATAGAATGACATATTGTATCTTTAAGCATAACTTATGGATATGCTTCAAAAGGAAAAATTATTTTTCACATATTAATCAACAAACGAACAACTATGAATTATTATTGCCATATTTCAATCTACAATCTTATTTGCCACAAGTGCCTTATCTGCTGTTGCTCAAACTACGACGTGATATTGCCAATCCGCATAATAGTAGGACAATTGATGATCTTACTGTTGATTACATGACTTATTTTGGGAATGATAGATACCTTGATGCTTTATTATCAAAGAAGGTATGATTCCCAAATCTGGTAGTTCAGATCTAGATTATATGCTTCTACTGCTTTTAATATGCCTTATAGTCCATGTAATCTTAAATTGTTTGAATCAGGCAGTAAGGGTAAAGAATCGCTAATATAGCGATAAACATAATCTACAAACAAATTATATATAATATTTCGACGCGCTGGGGAAGACCAATGATATCCACCATAAAACAAAACGAAAAAAAAGAAAAGTTACATTGTTTTTATTACCAATATTTCAGTTCCCTAACCACTATAGAATAGACGATATAATTACTATTATTCAATGTAATCGTTCTTATCATATAGAAAATAATTATTTATCTATCAAGCACCATCTCCACGGACACATACAATCCACTAATTCTACTTAAAAGTATTTTCTCCCCCTTTATAAAAAGTAGCAAAGAAAAAGCCAAATTTCGCTAAAAAAGTAAGAAAAGTGTTCGTAATTTACTAACAACAGACGAACTACAAGATTAATTTATTTGATTATTGTAATGCACTAACTAGTATTTGCTATATTTTGCCGTAAATAACCTATCTATGTGAGACAATTAAGTAACAGGTTTTTATACCATACTCACACAATATCATAAGATAATTGCACTAAATTTAAAACCCCTCTTACTTAATGTAGTTATCAAACTTTATAAGTACCTATGCTAACTAAAATATCTTTATTATACGTAATTTATTATATGTAATATTATCGTACTTTTGAATCTCTCTAAGACATCTTTTTAAGTGGAAAATCAATCGTTTTTCGTTGATTCCCATAATACTATTGTAGGAGGCGCAAAATGAAACTTTTATAAATTTGTCTTTGGTTGAGTAATTGATTTTGCACCTATTGGTGGTTGTTGTATGTTGATGCATCATCATTATTATTGTGATATTATTTACTATTTGGTTAAGTGTAGATCCTTAATTAACAACAACTTAACTTAACTACTTTTTTTTCCCTTTATTTTTGTTAGTGAAAAATTATAAGCGAAAAAAGAAAAAATTTTCTTTTTGTTGCTGAAATTTTTTTGATTGGGCGCTTAATTTTTCAATATAAATTCGGAATTTTTCCACAAATACTCATCATTTTTTGGTTTTTTTTATATTTTTTATTTTTTGTTGATATATTCTTTGTTGATATATTCATATATTTTTTGCTGGTCTATTCATTTTGATATTTATTTTGAAATTCGTTAGAGAATCTTTTCTGTATCGGTATATAGAAATTAATTAATAGTAAAACATTTTTTATAATTTCATTATTATTATTAGAAAAAAAAATTTTTTGTTCCTGTTTCTTTTTTTTTTATATCCTAAAGAAGAAATTATTATTTTTTAACTTTTTTTTGTTTTGACACTTTTTTTTAATCAAATCAACCGAACGAGAACGGTAGAAAATAGTGAGTAGTAGGAAAAAGAATATTTTTTTTATAGGGACGGTCATCATATTATATATTAACACAGATTTCCTTCATTCATTTTTCTCCATTTTTTCCAACTGTGCTGCTCTAATCAATAAATTTTTCAATACATTATACATTCGTTCACTATCTTTTATTCTTTAAGAATATTCACTTTAATATTAAAATAATAATCATCATTTATAATGATTCTTCTTCATTATAATCCTTATCATTTTAATCTTATCTCTATTGGATTGAATTCTCTCTTTATTTCATTATTCATATTTAGAAAAATTTTCATCAAAAATATCAACACCAATCACGAAAATATAATATCACACAATTTCAAATACTATTTGAAATCTATCACTAAAATATCTCTTATACTATATCAATTATTAATACTATCTTACTATTTTTACAACATTTCTCAAAATGCCTTCTCAACACATTCAATAAATTACACTGCCGCTACCACCACTCAATTTAGTCTAATCATTCAATTCTTTACAATTTTAATCTTCACTTCTTTTGACACACCCATCTTTCTTTTAAATTCTTTTTGGGCATCCACTACTCTCTGTGATTTCATTTTCGCTTATAATGACAATAATAACATCAACTTTACTCTTATCTGGTCTCCATTTATTTCCTCGTGCTTAGTTCTTTTATTAATTAATTGGGATTTTATTAATTCTTGTTTGACTAATATTACCTTTTCATGGCTTAACCCTCTTTTAACTAACGGCTATAAAAATAAATGCATTACCATTAAAGATGTTAAAAATTTGCCTAATGTCAATATCTCTCATAGTAAATACTCCACTAAATTAATGCAACTATTTTGGTCGTCTTCTGATTCTAACTGTTGTTATTGCAAATCTCCAAAGATTAATTTGATTATTGCTTTGGCTAAGACTTTTGGTTGGAAAATTTTATCAGTTTTGTTTATTCATATTATTGAAATATCTCTTTATTTCTTACAACCGTTATTATTAAAGAAATTAATTCTATTTTTCAATTCAAGTGATGGCAATAATGATAATAATAATAATTCTCTTATTAATGGCCTTTTAATTTCTTTACAAATGTTTTCGATTTCAATCATTACTGCGTGCCTCTATAATAAATTCTTTATTGAATTATATAAAATTGGCCTTTATTTTAAAGCTAGTTTAACTTGTTTAACATATAATAAAGTCTTGAAATTATCTCCTAGTGCTAGACTTGAAAAGAATACCGGTGATATTGTTAATCTTGTCTCAGTTGACATTAACAGAATTCAAAATTTTAGTCAGCAGTCTCAATATTTCATCAGTATCCCAATTAAATTATTTGGTTCTATTTTATCTCTTTATTTATTATTAGGGAAAACTTCTATCTTTGCTGGACTTTTTATTATTTTAACTATGATTCCAAGTAATTTCTTTATTATCAAAAAATTAAAACAATTGAATAAACTTCAAATGACTTACAAAGATTCTAGAACTAAAATTATTTCGGAAATCATTAGTTCAATTAAATCTATTAAATTATACGCTTGGGAATTACCGATGATTAATAATTTAAAAAATGTTCGTAATAATTTTGAACTCGTTAATTTAAAAAAAATTGGTTTATTCACTGCTTATAATCAATTATCCTGGTCTTTAATTCCTTTATTAATTGCTATTGCTGCATTTTCATTCTACCCTAGCAAATTAACTCCTGATATTATTTTTCCGGCTTTAACTTTATTTAATCTTCTAACTGGACCTATTTTACAATTTCCAACACTTATCTCAAGTTTTATTGAATCTTCTCTTTCTTTACAAAGATTGTCTGATTTTTTAGTTCTTGAAGAAGTTTCTCCTTTACTCAATGACCCATGCCAGGAATTTATTGACCATGATGAAAAATTATCAACTTCATCTGGCAATAGCATAGATTCCCATTCTATTGTTTTGCAAAATTGTACATTTTTATGGGATAATCAATTAATCCAGGAAAGAATTAAATTATTAAAACAATTTCTTAATGATGATAAATTTGATTCTTTAGCATTTGAAGAAGAAACTATTGATGGCAGTACTGCCCCTAAAATTGCATTATCTAATATTAGTCTTGAAGCTCATCCAGGTGATTTAGTATGCATTCTTGGTAATGTGGGTTCTGGTAAAAGTACTTTATTAAACGCCATTTTAGGTGAATTGCCTTTAATGCCAATGTATAGTGATGGTGCTACTACTACTGCTGAAGAAGATATTTCTTCTAAAATTCAAGTTAAAGGCTCAATTGCTTATTGTTCCCAAATCCCTTGGATTCTTAATGATACTTTCCAAAATAATATTTTATTCGGTACTCCTTATGATGATGAATTTTATAATAAAACTTTAGAAGCTTGTGATCTTAAGCAAGATTTGAATTATTTACCAAATGGTGATCAAACTCTTGTTGGTGAAAAGGGGATCACTTTATCTGGTGGTCAAAAGGCTAGATTATCTTTAGCTAGAGCCATTTACGCTAGAAAAGATATTTACATCCTTGATGATATTTTAAACGCTGTTGATAATCAAGTTTCTAAACATATTATTGATCATGTTTTCAATAACGATGGCGGTCTTTTGAATAATAAAATTGTCATTTTAGCTACTAACAACTTGTCAATTTTGAAAAATTCATCTTCAATTATCTATTTAAATCATGGATCTATTGCAGAATCAGGAACTTTTAATCAACTTTATTCTAATGAAAAGTCTAATATTTATCGCTTAATTAATGATTATCATCCAACTTCTGTTACTCAAGAAGAAGAAAAAATTACTTCCATTGCTACTACTACTATTATCGACTCTGATTCTCTTTGTGAATCTACAGTTGCTTCTTTAGATACTGTCATTGATCAAATCCCTGTTAGTGAAAGTGTCGATGTTGTTTCTCCAATCAGTGCCACTACTACCTCACCAATTATCATTGGTGCATCTGAAGCTAATGGTACTTCCATAACCAAAAAACCTAAGAATGATGAAGGTACTGATTTATTAAATTTTGAAAAATCTAAAAATGGAAGAATTACCAACGAAGTTTACATTTCATATTTAAAAGCTTGTTCAATTAAAGGAATTATACTATTCATTTTAATGATTATAGGTGCTTCTAGTTTCCGACTATTAAATAATTATTGGTTAAAACATTGGTCTGAAGATAGCGGATCATCGTCAAGATATTTTATTTCAGTTTATTTGATCCTTGGAGTCATTAGTTGTTTATTTGTTTTTCTCAAGACTTTTATTCTTTATCAAAAATGTTCTATTAATGCATCTCAGAAATTACATGATAATATGGCCGATAGTATTATGAGAGCACCAATGAGCTTCTTTGACACTACACCAATGGGGAGAATTTTGAATAGATTTTCTAATGATATTAATAAAATTGATGAAAGCTTACCTAAAACTTTTAATAAATTTTTCACTTCAGGGTTTTCAACAATTTTTACACTTAGTTTAATCGTTTACACTTTACCAAAATTTGTTATTCCAATGTGCGGGCTATTTACTATTTATTATTATTATCATAATTATTATGTGTTAAGTTCTAGAGATTTAAAAAGAATTGGTTCTTCTTCGAGATCTCCAATATTTACTCATTTACAAGAATCTTTACAAGGCATGGAAACTATTAGAGCCTTCAATCGTCATGAGCATTTTGAAATTATTAATGATAAACATATTGAATTCAATTTAAAATCATTGTTTGTTTTTAGAGCTATTAATCGTTGGTTATCATTCAGATTACAAATCATTGGGGCATTAATCATTTTATCAACATGTTGCTTAAGCATATATTCTTTGAAAACCGCACACCCTTTGACTAGTGGTGTAGTTGGGCTTATAATGAGTTATGCTTTAGATATTACAGAGTCTTTAAATTGGATTATCAGATCTTCAGTGGAAATTGAAACTAATATTGTTTGTGTTGAAAGAGTCCTTGAATATTCTCAAATAGCTTCTGAGGCCCCATACCACTGCTACAGAGATGACAATAACAGCGAAGCAGCAGCAGCAGCAGAAACTGGTAGCCTTACCTTTAATGATTACAGTGCTAGTTATAGAGCTGATTTACCACCTGTTTTATCAAATATTAATGTATCCATCAAACCTCATGAGAAAGTAGGGATCGTTGGTAGAACCGGGGCTGGGAAAAGTTCTTTAGCATTAGCTATATTTAGAATCATTGAAGCTACTAATGGGTCAATTTTAATTGATGAGTTCCCAATTAAGAATTTAGGTCTTTATAGATTACGGAGCGGATTATCAATCATTCCACAAGATTGTTTGGCATTCCAAGGTACTATTAAACAAAATTTGGATCCGTTAGGGAAATACTCAGATGAAGAATTATTGAAAGCATTACATATTTCCAAACTTGATGAACATTTACTTAGAATTTGCCATGGCCATGGCCATGACCATGGCAGCAATATATTAGCCACTCAAATATCTGAAAATGGCCGCAATTTATCAGTTGGTCAAAGACAATTATTATGTCTTGCTAGAGCATTATTAAACCCATCTAAAATATTATTACTTGATGAAGCAACTGCAGCAATAGATTCTGAAACCGATCATACAATCCAAGAGACTATTCGCAAAGAATTTGCTAACAAAACAATTCTCACGATTGCTCATAGATTAAACACGGTTCTTGATTGTGATCGTATTATGGTTTTAGATCGCGGCGAAGTTATTCAATTTGAATCCCCTCAAAATCTATATAATGATAAATCTGGGTTATTTTACAAGCTTTGTCAAGAAGGAGGAATAAAGCTTTAATGGTTATTACTACCAAGTATCGTTTATTATACTATATTATTATTTATATTATATTACACAACCTACAAAGAAAAAGAAAAAAAAATTATACTATACATATCAACTTTAACTAGAAAAAATTATACTATATACTGTACTATACTATTATTACACGAACTTTTGTCGAATCATGCTTTTTTAAATTAATTAATTATTTGTAAGACAGTGCTAGCGTGCTAATAGTTTCAAACTCCCAACATTATTTTTTTGGAGGAGTGTTTTCCATATTATAGTTTTCACAAGCAACAAAAACAAAAAACTTGTGTTTACTAAAATAATTTTCAAAACTCAGTTATGATAAATCACTTTTTGCTGTCTTTTTTGCTGCATTTTTTCTGAGACAACGAATGAATGATGCTGGGCTATAAAAAATAGCAGTAATTCATCACACAAATACTGGTCGTTTAAGTTTTTCAATTTCTCAATGTTTCTTTCTTTTTATTTTTTTTAATGATTTACTCTAAAAAGACAAAGAAAAAAAAAACGAGATTGATTTGCAATGCAGAATTATACAACAGTTTTTTGTCTATTTCCTAAAATGAATATTAACAATTTTTCATTTCTTTTTTTTTTTTTTTTTTGAAAAATGTGGGATGAATTGATGAAAAATTTTTGCATCTTTCTTTTTGTAAGCGACTTGTGGGGAAGTTCAATATTTACTAATAGTAGTAAACACCAGTTTGGGGCTAAAGTTCAAGATATGGCTTAACTTGTCAATGGCGAAAATCAATTTTCGCTACCATTACTATTTACAATTTTCTAGTGTTCCTACATAGAAATTCGTCACTATTATAGTTTTAATTATAAGGGAATCGATACTACTACAATGCAGGACTTAAGCAGGTTAGATTTGGCATTTCACGATTATAACAAGAAAGGAAAACCACAAAAATGAATAGTATGCTAACATCATAACCAAAAATTCAAACAGGAAAGAGAAAAAGTATAATAATATTTCACGACATTTCCAGTAATTGCACACAATATCAAAACCTATAAATTCCTGTCATTATCTTTGACAGTTACTTCTACAGCACTATCTTACAGTGTAATTTGTAAGAAGTTTTTTTGTTTCCTTTGATAATGCATGTGTCACATGTATGAAGATTATAGCACGAAAAAAACGTAAAGGCCTATCTTAAAGGAAATATATGGATATTTATATTATTTAGTCAGCTTTCAGACATTATTAAAGTTATTATCTATACAGAATCAATTAATTAGTAGAAATTAAAAAAAAAAAAAAAAAGAAAAATTCATGAAATTATTGGACTTTATCACTTAAATGTCAATGATAGAGCTGTTGACCTATATTGATAATTTTTTTTAATCAGGACATTTTGATAGATGTGCTATTGCACGTGAACTGCCGTGATGAAAGGTCATCTCTGAGAAATCAAAAAAATCTAACAAATTAACAAATTAAAAATAAAAAATAAAAAGGATAATTTATCCCTAAGATATATAATACGATTGATAATTCTCAAATATTTTCTTTTCAACATTTCTATTCTTTATTTTAATATTTCTTTATTAGTTTATCAAGTTTTCATATAGTTACACCGATAGATAATTTATAATACATTGAATAACGATTTTGACCACGATTTTGGCAATACACTTAAATTTTAAGAAATTAAAAGTTATCTTTTCTTATCAATAGCTTACAATTGACAATTTACAATTAACAATCCACAAATAATAATGGGAAAAGTACAATATAGATACCTCGAGAGTGAGCCAGAGAATAAATTTTCAAAATTAGTACAGAATCAAAAGATAATTGTGATACCGGAATTCCAATTAGAATCAGGAGAAATACTAACTGAAATTCCCGTTGCTTATAAAACATGGGGGAAATTAAATGAACAAGCCAATAACTGTATGGTGATTTGCCATGCATTAACTGGATCTTCTGATATTGCTGATTGGTGGGGGCCCCTCTTAGGTAGGGGTAAAGCCTTTGACCCAACAAAATTCTTTATAATATGTTTAAATTCTTTAGGATCTCCTTATGGATCAGCATCTCCAATGACTATTAATCCAACCACAGGCGAAAGATATGGCCCTGAGTTCCCATTGACAACAATTAGAGATGATGTTAAAATCCATAAAAAAGTGTTGGATTATCTCGGTGTTAAGCAAATCGCCACAGTGATTGGTGGGTCTATGGGTGGAATGCTCACTTTGGAATACCCTTGTATATTCGGAACTCCGTATGTAAGATCAGTAGTGGCATTGGCCACTTCAGCCAGACATTCAGCCTGGTGTATTTCATGGAGTGAAGCTCAAAGACAAAGTATTTATTCCGACCCTAAATATCATGACGGTTATTACGATGTTGATAATGGACCAACTACCGGACTTTCAGCAGCAAGAATGGCTGCGCTTTTAACATATAGATCTAGAAATTCATTTGAATCAAGATTTGGGCGTGCTGATCCCCATAAGGCTACTAATATCCCAAAATCAAAATTAAAAATTGCTACCATGACGAACCCGGGAGCCGCAAAAGCAACCGCAACAGCAGCAGAAAGTATAGTGACATCACCACGTGAAGAGTCGTGGTTAATTCATAATGAGGGAAATATCCATCGTAAAACACCAAGCCAAACCTCAGTTTCTGATCATTCAACATCACCAAAACTGCTAAGTAGAACTTCATCACAATCATCGATTTCCAGTAGCAGCAGCAGCAGCAACTCACCATCAACAACAACCAAGAAGAAAGTTCAAACATTTTTCACAGCCCAAAGTTATTTAAGATATCAAGGACAAAAGTTCATCACTAGATATGATCCAAATTGTTATATATCAATCACCAGAAAACTAGACACTCATGACTTAGCCAGAGATAGATATGTGGTTGACCAGAACGGCAACCGTACCCCAGTGACATTGGAACAACAATTAGGAGAAATTACTCAACCAAGTTTAATCATCGGTGTGACCTCCGATGGTCTCTTCACCTTATCAGAACAGGAATTTTTAGCTCATTATATACCAAATTCCGAATTTTATAAAATAGTATCACCGGAGGGCCACGATGCATTCTTATTGGAATTTTTAGAGATTAACAACGTCATTATCAACTTCCAAAAGCAAAATTTAAAAGATATATTAGACGCAGATCCTTTAGATGTTGATGATGCAGATATCATTGGTAACCAAGGTGAAAGTCTATTCGGAGAAGCCGAGGAAGTCACTAACTGGTAACAACAATCAACTTCTAAACCGAAATTGTGATAGAGGCATTAACACCATTTCCACGGATCTTTCAGATGCATCTTTGAGATGGACACGGAAGGCTTAGACATTTGTATTCATAATGAAAAGCAGTCAAAAAACATGGTCTTGACCCTAAGTGGTGGGTCTTATGGAAATAGAACTAGATTTTTATAACAAATATACTTTTGATTCTTGAGCAATCGTATTTTATATTAACTTCGAGTGATCAGTATCGAGTACCAGCATATAATTTACAAGGAATTAAAAGTTGACGATTTCTAGAAAGAATTGGAATTTCAGTTGAGAAGGAAAGGAAAAAAAAAAACACAAGGTTTTTCAAAACTTTCTTTTAGAGAGAGTAAAATTAATATTAATAGTAATATAGCTAATAATTAGTACATACATATGAAATCAATCAAATCATTTTTTTTAAACTAAATTATAAATTTCACCAAGCAGAAATGTTTGGTGATAGTAGATCATTCTAATCAAATTAGATTTTCCAATTTAGTTAAATTTTGCTCAAAAGAAAAAAGGTAGTATGCACACAGTAAAAAAAAATATGGAAAAGTGTGATATAGATAGATAGATGGGCATATCAGAACTAAGAGTAGGGAAAAAAAAGGGGGGAACGATACTAAATAAACAGATGATGTTTTGTAAATAAACAGAATATAAGAATTAATTAATTAAATTACCAGCTATTTTATTTAATAAAAGTCATTTTCATGATCTTTTGTTAGAGAAAATGTAAATAGTACAATAATAATACGATCGTGTTTGATAGGATGCTTTGGATGCAGATCGTCATCAACAAATTGCAAGAAAGAAAGATTACAGCAGCTGATAATGAACAGGGAAAAGAAGAGCGATGAACTTTTTCTTATTAAACAATCGATTATTATAAGACACTTATTATAATAGACATGATTGTCATGATAATAAACCATCAATGCTGATTGTCGTAAACGTGTGGTTAGGAGCAAATTGTCTTAAAAAAGATAATAAATGAAAAACTTGCGTGGTACAAAAAGTAAATTTTTTAGTTATCTTGTATCATCATCATTATTATTATTATTATTGATATTATTATTATTATTATTATTGATATTATTATTAATATAATGATAATGATAAATACACACTTTTATACAAACAGAGTAATTAGGGATGTAATTTATTTTTTGGAAATACGAAACAAAATCAAAAAAACACACTATAGTGAAAAGTTACATATACAGAGATAGCAGATCAAACAAAGCACTAAAAAACAAATATTTTCCATACTATTTGTGCAGCATATAAAGCAAATCATCATGACAGTAATAAATATTCCACTTTTAAATTCTATACTGTATGGAAAATAATCTTAGAATCTTGATGGAAAGATGTCATCCATTAAACATACATGAAAAAGACAAAAATTAAAACACAAGCAAAATCTAAGACACATATTTATTACAGCTGTAAAGTGACACAGCAGTGCCCCTAGTATTTACAATTTGTCTTGTCCTAGGGTAAGGACTCTATTTACATAGAAGAAACAGAAATAAAACATTGATATTAACTTGGGGGGGGGCCGATATTGACCATTTATATTGACGATTCCTATTGACTATTTCTAGTGACCATTTATATTGACGATTTCGCGACGATTTCTAGCGACTATTACATAGTAATATAGTAATATGTGGATATTTGTTTTTTCTTTTGATTTATTCACGGTAAAGAAGGAAAAAAAAATTCTGTTTTTAAACGAGAAGAAGTCAGAAAAAAGAAAAGAAAGAGAAAAAGTTTTTTCTGTTAAATTTTGCGGTGTATTATTCGATAATCATTAGAGTGATATATCATATATATATCAAAAATGTGCTGTTAATGCAAGAATATGTAAATGCAGGACGATTTTTTATATTTTTATTAAGGCAAAAATGAACAAAAAGCTTAAAAAAAAAATTTTTTTTTTTTGCGGTTTCTTTTTCTTCTTTTTTGTTTTTTCTCTCTTGAATTTTGAAAAAAAAAGAAAAAATTGCAGTAAAATTGTATGATAAAATATGCAAAAAGATAAATGTTCATAACCAGAATATGCATGTAATTTTTTTAAGTTGCATAATTTAGCTTGTGCTAGCGACAAATAAAGTTTTTCTTGATTTAATTATTACAATTCATCCCTTATAAAATAAAATCCTATTTGTAATTATATTACTATAGTAATTAGAGGCATAGAGTGAATATGGTAATTATAGTAATTATAGAAATTATAGAAATTATAGTAATTATAGTAACTATTAATTAATTAATATAGTAACTATAGTAATTATAGTAATTAATATAGTAATTATAGTAGTCATAGTGAAATCTTTTTCCTCTTTCTTTTTTAGTGTATTATAGTGACAATAAAAGGAGGAGAATCGTATGTGTTTAAATCAAAGAGCGCTAAGAATAATATTTACCAAAAAATAGATATATAAACTATAGGCATATGTATTTTTCAATCAATCATATTATTGAATAATATGATCGAATTATAACAATAATGATAATGTATGTTTTGGTACAGAGTGTTGATTTTGTTTATTATTAATCAATATTTGTAAATAAATAAAGAAAATGGAAAAAATATAAATGGAAAGAAACAGAGAGAAAGAGAAGAGAAACAGAAAGAGGAAGAGAAAGAAGTCAAACAAGCCAAAACAAGAAAAAAGCCAAAGAAAGAAAGAAAATTTTTTATTAGTATTAAGCGCTTATGCCTTTTTTCATACTCCAACTATACTTTGATGCTTTGTTGAAAGAAAAAAGAAAAGAAAAGAAAATGAAAAAATTATATAAATATCTTTTCATTCCGCAATTTTTCTGTTTCTGCAATTAAATTGAATATGTAATACCTTCAGAAATCGTTCATTTTTTATTTATATATTCATATACTTATTTTGATATTTGTTTATATATTATATTATATTATATTATATTGTACTATAGTATATTATAGTATATTTTGTATATTCTTCAAGCAAAGGTCAAATCATTCAAATAATATTCATTATTATCCGCTATATAGAAAGAAGAATATAAAATATATAAATACAAATTAAGCGCCAGACAATTCAAGATCAAGAACTAATAAACCATTTCAATTGTTGATCTAATTATTGCTACTATTGCTACTATTGCTGATTTTTTTCTCTTATATTATATTTCTACTATACTATACTATACTATACTATTATCACTATAATATCAATTTTCAATTACCAATTAACTGATATTATTATTTCTATACTATATTCTCTCACCACTTAAAATTTTTTATTATATCCTATATCCTTTCAAATCATCCATTCCTCTTTGATGATCATCATCGCTAATCTTTAAAGCACAAAAATCTCTATTATTCATACAGAAAAATTTTTTTCTTTTATTTTTTTAACTTCTTTTTTCAGGCTAAATTTTTACTAAAAAAAAATAAAAAAAATTAGACGAAAATTTTTGTTCATTCCCATAATAGTTTTGCTGATTCCACACAATAGATAAAACAATCACATACATTTTCTATTACTATATTATATTTATATTATATTTCTATGTTTTGCTACTAGACTTTCTTCTTTTCACTATCATATCCTATATTATTATTACAAAAAAGAAGAATCTTCCTTTTTTTCCTCACACTTATTTCTTGTCTTCATTTTGCTGCTCTTCTATTTCACCTATATTATAAACTTTTTACTATACTTTTGTCTTTATTATGATGCTCTCTAATTTTGAAGTTGATCATAACCTTTATTCTCACAGAGGCTCTGTTGGCTCTATTCCTTCTCTCTCGTCTACTGTTACTAAATCTAACGAATCTTTAAGAGGGGTTTCTTCTATTGAATCTTTTTCAAATAATGTTTCTTTTGATTCTAATTCTAATTTTTTGAGAAATGCCTCCTCTAATGAATCTATTCGTTTGAATACTTACAACAACACCAATGTCAACAACTCTATGATCATGAACAATAATAACTTCTTGTTAAACAATAAAGACAGTAATAACAATTTAATTAATTCTCGTTCTATGTTTAATGACTCTTGGAGATTTGATTCTAACTCTGTTTTCAATCCTCCTCAAACTCAAACTCAACCTCCTCAGCAACAGTCTCAACAGTTATTCAATTCTAATTCTTTACTTACTATTGAACCTAATCTTTGGAGTAACAGCCCTTCTACCACATCTAATAATGATCCTTTTGGTTCTTTTGATAATTCTCATTTTAATCATATTGCTAATGGTAATAGTAGTATTAACACACCTACTAGTTTATACAATTCTTCGCATAAACCTTCAATGTCTTTTAGTCATGAACTACGTTCTGTCGGTTCTTATAAGGATTTAAGACGTGGGGTTGTTAATGAATCTTTAATTGATCAACGCGGTACCAATAACAATAACAATAATCATCATGCTTTTAAAAGTGCTTCTATTCATATTTCTTCTAATATGTTTACCACTAATAACACCAATACCAACCCTCATCAATTATCTTCCACACAATCTTTTGAAGATTTTAATTATCGTCAACAACAACAACAACAACAACAACAACAACAACAACAACAACAAAATTATACTCATGTTTTGAATAATTCTATTAGTAACGGGTCTCTTTATAGTAATGTTTCTGCTCCTGCAAATATTTCTACTGCTCCAGTTGTCAATAATAATAATAATAATAATACTTCAAAACATTTATCTTCAGGTAGTTTTTCTAATAACTATCAATTGGATTTAGAAAACTCTTTCCAAAATTTAAATCTTGACCATAAAAATGCCAACAATAACAATAACATCAATAACAACAATAACAATAACATGAATAACATGAATAACAATAACATGAATAACATGAATAACAATAACAGCAATAACAACAATAACAAAAATCAAAAGAACAAGAAACGTCCTGATAAGTTATCTAATAGAAAATCAAATAATTCACTTTCTGATAAAGAAAATTCAAATACTTTTTTGGCAAAATATAAAAATACTCCATTTGAAAAACTTAGTGACCAAATCATTAAGTTAAGTACTGATCAAAATGGTTGCCGTTTCTTACAGCGTAAGCTTGAAGAAAATGATCCTAAAATCACCGAGATTATTTACCAACAAGTTCGTCCTAATATTTATTCTTTGGTTATCGATTCTTTTGGTAATTATTTAATTCAAAAATTATTTGAATATATCAATGAGGCCCAACGTACTGAATTAATTACTGCTTGTACTGGCCGTTTTTACGAAATTTCTTTAAATCAACATGGTACTAGAGCTTTACAAACTATGATTAAATATATCACTAACCATGAGCAAATCTTATTGATTGTTGATAATTTGAAAGATCATGTGGTTCGTCTTATTAAAGATTTAAATGGTAATCATGTTATCCAAAAATGTTTGGAATTTGATGCCGAAGATTGCCAATTTATCATTGATCCAATTTGCGAAAATGTTATTGAAGTTGCTACTCATCGTCATGGTTGTTGTGTTTTACAAAAATGCTTAGATCATGCTAATCCACAACAATTTGAAAAATTGGCCCAAGAAATTGCTCGTAATGGTCTTAAATTATCTTTGAATCCATTTGGTAATTATGTTGTTCAATATTTATTGCCACCTCAAGAACGTGGTATTCGAGATGCTAATGGTAAATTCACTAATTTTTCTGATATCGTTGGAAGACAAATCATTGGTAAGTTAGAAGTTTTATCAGTTCAAATTTTTGCTAGTAATGTTGTTGAGAAATGTTTAAAATATTTAGACGATGAACAATTGCGTTTTGAATTGGTTGATGAAATTTTAAAATTTAACAATTTAGAAACTGTTTTAAAAGATTCTTATGGTAATTATGTTGTTCAAACTGCTTTGGAAGTTTCTGTTGGTGATCAAAGAACTGAAGTCATTGAAAAGATTAAATCTTTGATTCCATTTGTTAAGAATACTCCTTATGCGAAAAAGATTCAGCTTAAATTATCAGAAAATTAAGAAAAAAAGAAAAGTCTTAATTATCACTCATGAAAGTCGCTAGACTTATATATTTTATCACCAGCATCATGACAGCCTCTTATGTTTTTTATGTTTTATTTGCCCTCTTATACTTTTACATTTATATTTTTATTATATCTATTATACTTTTATCACCTATGTTTTTCATTGTAGAAATTTGCATTTGCCATTTGCCATTAATAAGCTAATTACACCGCCATAATAAAAACCTTGTAATTATCATTATTTTTAAAGCTATTTTTTTCACCGTAAATCAATATCAAAAACCTTCATTTTACGCCTCAACTGATAAGCGCACATAATTTACTTTTTGCACGCAACTCATCTTTTCCTTTTGCCTTTTTTTTTTACAGTATTTTATTTTTTAGAACCACTCGAATTATTATTATTATTATTAGTATTATTAGTATCATTAGTATTATTAGTATTATTACTCCTTACGTTAATTTCCCTCACATTATTTCTGATCCTAATAAATATTAACATACTTTATATCAATAATATTTATATAATATTTATATAATAATGAGTCCGCAATGGATTCCGCAGAATTTACAGAAAAGATTGTTACAATACATTTTACAACAATTATCTGTGTTTTCAGAGATTGATATATCTGACTTAGACGTATCTTTAGGAAATTTAAATTTGAAAAATGTTTTATTAAACCCTGAATCATTTAAAATTCCCGGAGTTTTCTTAAGAAGTGGTCATATTGCAGATTTAAACCTCCAATTAACTGTCAATGGTCGTATTATAATCAACGCTGAAACCATCGAATTAATCCTTGTCGTTGCCTCATCATCGTCTAAAACTAGTGGCCATAATCTTGCAAAAGAGTTTAGTCTTGCACAGTCCAAGGCAGACCTTGCCACAAGTGTGTTCGATCATGCTAATGATGATGATGATGACTTAGTGTCTAATGATGATAGTTCCTCAGATGAACTGAAACAGGTGGCGCAGGATACTTTCTATACTAGTTATGTGAATAAAGCGGTTGAGCTTGCATTGTCTAAATTAGAATTTAATGTATCTAATGTTTTAATCAAGATTATAATTAATGACAACACCATAGTGAAGACACAACAGCATAATGGTAGTGATAGTTTCTGTATACTGATAGATTCTATTAAATGGGCACAGTCAGATTCTGATAAAGGTGTAGAAGTTGAAAACTTGAGAATATTTACGGAAGTGGAATCAAATAATCAAGACAATAGTATTGCGAAGACTTCAGGTAAACAGACGTTGAATAGTGTCCAAGAAGAAGATAATTTAAGTGATGATTTTGATTCTGAAGATGAGGAGTCTTATAATCAAATGATGAATTCGTCGTTCTTACCCACAAAACCTACCAGTAATAGCAACAATGTTCCACTGAGAGTGCCTAATAATTTAGAAGATAGTAGTGATGAAGACACGACAATGTTCATGAGTGCTAATTCTAACATGTCCCAAACCATGATGATGACATTGAATAAAATGAAAGAAGAAGAAAATAACAATATCGACAAAAGTACCAATGGTCTTGATTTTTCTAAACAAGAATTGATTAATAGTATTTACGAATCAGCAACCACTGGAAGTAAAAGTTTTAAGAGTGGTGCCACTGCAGCAGCAGCAGCAGCAGCAGCAGAAGCTAATAATAACAACAACAATAATAATACAAAGAGATCATACATGAGTATTAGTTCGCTGGTACAAAACCGTCAATACATTATATCAATCCCATCAATAAAATTAAATTTTGAAGATTTAATGAACATTGAAAACATGAATGTCATAATCGAGAATATTAATATTTCATTATGCCATACTGATGAAACCTCTTGTTCAATTTTCGATATTTTATTTAAATTTTTTGAAAAGTTCGATAAAGTCAGTAAGATTAATTTATACTTGGATCAAAAGACCAAGTCGAAGGCTAAAAATTATAGCAATTCTCCTCCTTCTCAAAATAATAATCCTACTGTTGATCCTTTGAATTGGTTTTCACTGGTTACAATTAATAGTTTAGCTATTAATTTTGTATCGTTCATTAAAGCATCTGGAGAATTTGAAAAAGATGATGGGATAGTATTATTATTAAAAAGCATTAAAATCACTAAAAAAAATTCATATTTAATTTATGGTGGTATTGAAAAATTTGAAATTTTTGATGGCCCCCAATTTGTTTTCCAGTTTGTGGGCAATAATGATAAAGAAGAAGATATTCGTTTTGAATATTTAATTAATGAAACTACTAAAAATATTGAAACTACTGTATTATGTTCAAAACCTGCTAAAATCAATTTAACCAAAGATAATGTATCTGAGTTTTTATTGGTCTATTCAAAATTAACTCCAATATTGAATATAATGAGCAAAATTCAACAAACTTTTGCGGCATCTTCTAATAATAATGATTTCACAATAAATAACAGACAACCTTTAGCATCTTCTTTAATATTTCAAAAACAACAAAGTTTTCAAATGCGTAATAGTATACTAGCGACCAATAACAAAAAAAAATCAATTGTATTTCAATCCAATTTAATTGATATTTCGGTTAAAGTTTCAGATGCTCGCTTGATTCAATTATCAATTTTTCCAATTAGTTTTAATTCATCTCTGGGAATATTAGAATGCCTTAAAATAATAGTCACTACTGAAGATCAGGACAATTCATTGATGATTAATTCTATTAAATATTATACTTTCCCTAAAAAGAATAAGCAAGTGAGGTCTTATGATAGCAATTATAAAGAATTAAATTACATTACAGAATCACTATTGCAAATAGACTCTCTTAATGGAACTTTTGACTTTACACAATTACTTGATATCTCAGAAACATTAACAGCATTCATTAAAAATATTTCAAAAGACTATAATAGTTATGATGATGGCAGCAAGCCATCAATTCTTCTTAATAATAATAATAATAGACATAGATCCAGACTAGTGAAATCTGTGAATATTGTAACTAACACTAATTTGAAATTACGAGTATCAATTCCACTGATTGATTTAACAATTTTGAAAATTAATGAATTCTTCGGGGATGTGAAAGTCAATAGTTCTGGCAATATAATTGATATTTTCTCTGACGATAATACTCAATTATCAATTAATGATATTTATGCAATTAGGAAATATGATGGTGCTTCATTAGACAGTACTGATTTAACTGATAAAGTATTAAACGGTAAAAACGTTTATGGGTATGAAAGTATCATTGGACTTTCTAATCCATCGGGCAAAAATTATCCTTTAATAATTATGAAATTCTTGAAAAAGGGTGGTCGTGGGTTGATTCGTAATTTAAGAATTGAGTATTATGCCAAATGGATTGAACTACTCAATAATACCAGTATTAATAATAATAATAATCATAAAGATACCCTTAAATCAGATAATAACAGTTCACATAAGAATGGCAATGGAAATTTCATATTGAGGTTGTTAGAATGTGCTATTGGATTAAATCCAAGCAGATTAAACTCTAAGGCAATATTGTTATTTGATAGAGGTGATGTTGATATTTTCCCTAGTAATGACGAGATATTTACTAAATTAATGTTGAAGAATATTTCAATATTACTCATTGATGACGTTAATAACATATTGAGCTTATCGGAGACCAATAAACGTAGACAATGGCTGATCAAGAAAAAAATACATTCTCACTCAATCCCTACATGGTCACAATTATCTTGGTATTTAAGCCAAGAATTCCAATCTATCGGATCAGTTAGTTCTTTGAATCTTCTGTTTATTCAAAACAGTGAAGCTAAATTGAAAAGAATGTCTGGTAAAGAAATTGCCATAATGGATATTAAGATTGATTCGGATACTTGGAAATTAGAGCTTTGTGCTGATAGCTCTCAAGCATTGACCCAGTTATTAACTGATTTGAAGCAACAAGTAATTTTGACTAATGATGAAAAATATAAAAATGATATATCTAAAGAAAATGGCGGTTCAAATTTAAATATTTTCGACCAAATTAATATGAATGAATTTAATAAACTGTCTATAAATATCAATGATGATATCGGCAAAGAGTATGATGGTGTTCATGATTTTGGCCATGATATTGGTGGAGATGAAGATGAAGATATTGATATTGAGGGTGAACCATTGAATATTGTTGATGATTATTATGCAACTAGCCAATCTTCATCAATGGCTACCACTCAAAAACCGTACATTGCTGAGTCTAATGCGATCATTGATAATTCTACTGGTAGCTCAGACACTTCATTATCTTTTAATGATTCTCATTTCAATAGTGAAGTATCAGCAGACACTGACAATAACAGGAAAGATAATAACACTGTGCCTTTCAAACTTCATTTCATGTTGACAAAGGCGACAATATTATTATATGATGGTTATGATTGGCGTGAGACCCGTCAAGCTATTAAGAAAGTAGTCAAAATGGTTGAAAAATCTGGGATCAAAGAATTACAGAAAACCAATCAACAGAAATTTAATAATCTTGAAATACCTAAAACTAAAACTGGTGAAAGTAGGCAAAGAAGAGATTCTTTGGGAGATTTTGGGTTCCGTAATTTTTCCAAATATGGCAGTGGCGAAGAAGGAAATGATGTCTTTGATGACGAAGAAGAATTAGTGGAAGAAGAAGATAATGATACTGATAATGGTATGACGTATGGTGATGAATTATTTTCAGATTTTAAAGGCCCTGATTTAATTGATAAGACGTTGTTTGATTCTATTCATATTAGTTTACCAATTGGTTCAGATCCATCTAAATTAGCACCTGGAATCAATAAAATTATTAACAATTATCCAGAATCTACTAGTACTACTAGTACTAATACTACTACTATGACAAAGGGTGCTAATTTAATACCGGATAAGAAGACCAATTATAAGAAATTGAAATTAAAAAGATCAAAATTTCATAAGATTGCTATTGAAATAACTGATTTAGAAGTTCAATGCACTAATTATACAACAATGGATCCCATTTACAATAATGATATTTTAGCCACTGATGAAGAGCAAGATGATTCCGAGATTTTATTTGGGTTAGTCATTAAAGTGCAAAATTTTGAAATTTTGGATAATGTGCCCACATCTACTTGGAATAAATTTATCACTTATATGAGAGATGCTGGTGAACGAGAAGTTGGTGTGTCACTATTCACTATTAATTTCGAAATGTGGAGACCTGTCAAGACATTAGCTGCGACAGAGGCAAGAATCAAAGTCAATGTATTACCTCTTAGATTACATGTTGATCAGGATGCCTTAGAATTCTTAACTAGATTTGGAGGATTCAAGGATCAAAGATTTTTATTAAATTCAGAATTTGATGAGATTTTATTCATTCAGAAATTTCAAGTTAATTCAGTGCATATAAGATTAGACTACAAGCCGAAAAAGGTTGATTATTTAGGTATTAGATCAGGGAACACTACGGAGTTTATGAATTTTTTCATTTTAGATGGTGCTGATATTACCCTTAGAGAATTGTCATTATATGGAATCAATGGGATGCCATCATTAAATGATCAATTGAATGCGTTGTGGAACCCTGACATCAAAAAGACTCAATTAACAGGGATTATTTCTGGGCTAGCTCCATCAATGTCTAAATTAGGCAGTGGCGTTAAAAACCTCGTAATTATACCAATAAATGAATATAAAAAAGATGGTAGATTAATTGGAGGAGTTCAAAAGGGTGCTTATGCATTCATTAGAACCACCACTAATGAATTATTAAGATTTGGAGTTAAATTAGCTGCTGGCACTCAAACGATTTTAGAAAAAACTGAAGAAGCTTTAGGTGGTGATGGTGCCTATGCTAGGTTGCCTAGAAATTCTCATTATGAGGTGTTTGAAGTCAAATCTAAATGGAAGCCGCGCAAAATTAATAATAGAAGGCTCACCAATAATAATAATAATCGAAAAACAAATCGCAACAATCATGATATTTATGGGAATAGAACTGATAGCAATAACAATAATTTACATAATCTTGAGAATAGTATGATGAATAGTATTTACGTTGATCCCGAGATTAATAATGATTGGATAGGTTCAATGAAAAATAGAAATCACTACCGTACTAGTGATGATAATGATAATGATATTATCAATACTACCACTATTGGTAAGAACCGTTATTATGATGAAGTTTATAGTGACGATTCTGAAGATTACAGTATTGGCTATCAAGAAGATGACGATATTTCAGAAGGCGAGGATTCATCATCGTCTTCAGAAAAGCAAAAAATCATTAGTTTATATGCGAATCAACCAGTTGATGCTAAAGAAGGGGTATCAAGAGCATACACTAGTATTGAGAAAAATTTAGGAATTGCTAAAAACGTACTTACGCAAGCAGGATCATTAGCTGCTGATAGTGGCAGTGCTAAAAGAGCCATTGCGGAGGTCGCCAAAGCTGCTCCAGTGGTGATTATTAGACCAATGATTGGTGCTACTGAAGCCATTTCAAAGACTCTATTAGGAGTCACTAATCAGTTAGAACCAGAACAACGTATTTACTCAGAAGAAAAATATAAACCAGTTTACGATGATGATGATGATGATGGTTACATTAAATAAAAGTCTTTTTTTTTCTTTTTTTGAAAAAAGGCATAAAATTAATAAATGATGATTAATTAATATATTAAAACAGTTTTTTTTTACTGTATGTGTAGCAGTAGCTTTTTAATTTTTACAGATTGTATTAAGTATCATTAAAGAACCGGAAATAAGAAAAATGAGGTATAAAACAAACGGAAATAAGATATTGAGATAGCTATCAAATAACTACAAAAATACAATAGTAGACCATGAATTTTACAATTGTATCTGAGCATCTGAGTATTTATTTTATTAACTTCAACTTTTTATTTTTATATTTCTTAATCATGGACTAAGTCATAATAATAATTAAAAAATGACGTGAAAATAAAAACAAAAAGAAAGCTTTGTACTAGTGTTTGTCTTTATATGTAAGGACAAAAAAGAAGCAATTTAAATAATTTTTTGATTTTATATATAGAATCCAGTCCAATTCAATGCTCATGGCTATGTAATCAGATCTTACAAAACAAAAAACGCAAGTACTGGTGATGTTAACAGCATTTGTCATTATCATCCTATATATAACAAAGTTAAACGATGATATTATCGTTTTTAACCGAAAGTACTGCATTTTGGCATTCAGGCAGAAACTTGCACAAATTCAGCTTGGGCTTCTAGCTACCAAGCTAGGCTTGAATATATGTATCTAGCTTCTTAATTATATGTTACTGAGAGAGGACTTTTAGTTGAACCCATATCAAAACTTGGTAATTGATGTTTTATTTTAATTCTACCAATAAAAAATAAATGTTTAAATATTGTTATATAGAAATTAGTTTAAAAGCAAAAGATATTTTAATATAAAAAAAAAAAAAAAAAATTAATCAATATAGAATACATTTCAATTTTAACATTCTTCACTTTAAACCTGTTACAAATATCAAATATAACTAATACAAATACAAATAGGTTTGTTGTAAAGAATGAAAAGACATGATTAAGAAAATTATAGTAAAAAATAAGTTTATTAGCTTGAAAACTAATTATTCCGTGGGGTCAATAATGGTACATGGTTAAATGGAAGTCAATCGATCAGTTTCTCACGCCAGGAAAAAAATAAAGATTCAAAAATATGAAAAAATTCATTTAAAAAAAAGAATTCTCCCCCACAAATTCTTGTCACTTTCGTTTTATTTCCATTATTTTTATTTCTACTATTTTATAAATCAACTAACTAACTAACTAACTAACTCACAATGACAACAACAACAAGTGAAGATAAGTATTTAATAATTAAAGTCAATGATAAACAACTGACCAAATTCAATCATATTTGGTTAAGGGATCATTGTCATTGTGCAAAATGTTTCCAATTCGAAACTAAACAAAGATTATTAGATACTTTCGAGATTGATAGAGCAAATTTAAAACCAAAACTGGTAACCACTGAAAACGATAAACTATCTATTACTTGGAATGATAAAGAGAATCATTTAACTGAATTTTCAATTCCTTGGTTGATTGAAAATTCTTTTAATCCAAAGATTTTATCTGAAGAGGCAAACAGGGCAAATGCGAAGGATAAAGTCCCCGAATTAATTCTTTGGACAATTGATGAATTTAAAGATTCTTTGCCAACTGTCGATTATAAAGCAGTTATGAATACTTCCGAAGGCCGTAAACAATGGATTAATAAAACTCATCAATATGGATTTGCAATTGTTGAAAATGTACCAGTAGACGACCCACCAATTTCCACTGAAAAATTAATTGAAAAAATTACATTCATTAAAAATACTCATTACGGTGGGTTCTGGGATTTCACTGCTGATCTTTCAATGAACGATACGGCATATACAAACATTGCAATTCCATCACATACTGATGGGACTTATTGGTCAGATACTCCTGGGTACCAAGCATTCCATTTATTATCCCATACTGGTGGTGAAGGGGGGATTACAACCTTGGTTGATGGGTTTAAAGCAGCTCAAGATTTTAAAAAAGAATTTCCAATTTTTTATGAATTTTTATTAGTTTGGCCTGTTAGATGCCATTCTGCTGGTGAAGAAGACGTTTTCATTCAATCTGATACTGCAAAGACAATTTTCAGAGAAGATCCTTATAACAGTGGTAAATTAGTACAAATTAGATGGAATAATTCAGATAGATCATTGATCAATCCTGCAGAATTATTCAAAGGTAATCAAAAACTTTATAAGGAAATCCAACTGAAATTTTTGGATAGCAAGTACAATGATTTAATCGAATTGTTTTATGACTGCATTTTCGCTTGGAATAAATTGATTAATGAGGAAAAGTATGTGTTATACCATCAATTAAAACCTGGCCAAGTATTGTTGTTTGATAACTGGAGAGTATTCCATTCAAGAACTGAATTCAGTGGTAAAAGAAGAATGTGTGGTGCTTATTTATCAAAAGATGATTTCATGGGACAATTAAAATTAGCTAATATTGATCGCGAAGTGATTATCAGAAACCTTTAATATTTCCTCGGATATTATCTTCCTTCCTATCAATAAGATGATTTTTGATTTTTCGTATAAATATATATATATATATATATATATATTGATGGAGTTCGGTTACCTTCTCGAAGAAGTAGTGTACATAGATAAATAGTACTATACCCTTTAAAAATAAGAAGAAAAATTACTTTTTTAGAAACAATATATATTACTAATACGATTAATTTGCGTAACGATCCATTTCAATCAATATTGGATCTAATCTATAAAAAAAAACTAGAATCAATGTGATTTTCCACTTATCAGTTGTGTATTTTTGTTACGGACTTCAATAATTCTGGGTTTTTTCTTTTTCAAGGGACTAAAAAAGAAAAAATCAATTAGAAATCAAGGAAAAATATATAATATAAGGAAGATCATTTCCGTTTTTTTAGCAACTCACTGATCTTAACTTTTTTATAATATAGATATTATTCAACGTATTATTACAAACCACGAATAGAAATATAATTACAACATGACAGACCCTAAATCACCCTTGCTTGATTCGTCAACTTTATCGTCGGGTATTGTTGCTTCTGAATTACTTTCAGATCCACAGTTTCAAGCCCTTGATGAGATAGATGAAGAACTGGGAGGAATCGTTTCAACCCCAGTGTCTAATTATGGGAGTACTATAGATAACGAAATCACAAGAATATTATCACACCGTACTATTCCAGAAGAGCAACAAGAAGAGATTTCTCAAGAACCTACAAGTTTAACCCCTGGACAAATTAAAATTATTTTAGCTTCTTTATTCACATGTACTTTCTTAGGAGCCTTAGATACTACTATAGTTGCAACATTATTAACAACAATTGCCAGTGAATTAGAAGCATTGCCTTCAATATCATGGGTAGCCACATCATATTTATTGTCATGCTCAGCATTTCAACCATTATTCGGAAAACTTTCAGATATATTCGGACGTAAATCTTTACTTGTCCTATGTACTTTTGCATTCAGTATTGGCTGTTTAATCTCGGGAATAACTAATTCCTTTTGGGTGCTTGTAGTGTCAAGATTTATTACAGGTATTGGTGGTGGTGGATTTAACACTTTGGGTACTATTGTTATGTCTGATATAATCCCATTACGTAAACGTGGGATAGTTCAAGGGTATGCAAATATCGCTTATGGAGTAGGTGCAGCATCTGGTGGGATTGTTGCCGGTGTCTTTGAAGAATATCTTAACTGGAGATGGGCATTTTTAATCCAAGTACCAATATGCGTTGTGGCAGGATATCTTTTATTTACATACCTTAATTTACCAAAGGGATCACCAGGGCTAGGAATTGTTGGTAATGAGGAAGATGGTGAACCATCATCAGTAAAAATCTGGGATAAAGCTAAAAAAATCGATGTTGGAGGATCTGCTTTATTGGTAGCATCTTTAATGATCTTCATGCTTGCAGCATCTTTAGATTTAACTCAAAATCAAGTAATATTTTGGGGGACTATAAGTATTTTAGGATTAGTTGGATTTTATTTTTATGAGCTATTGGTCGCAAGCGAACCAGTGATACCTGTTTATCTTTTACATATAAGAACTGTGATTTGTTCATCTTTGAATTGTTGGTTCATGTCAATGGCAATGTTTTCATATCTTTATTTTGCACCATTCTTTTGGATCTCAGTGAAAGATTTAACATCAACTGATTGTGGATTAAGATTAATTAGTAGTTTCATTGGGATTTCCACTGGGTCTGTGTTAGCAGGTCATAGAATGAAGCAAACTGGTAAATATTATAATTTACAATTACTATCGGGAGTATTAGCAATAATTGGGATGACGCAAGTTTATTTATTATCAGTAGATACACCAACTTTCTATGAATTCATTGCATTATTTTTACCTGGGTTTTCATCTGCATTAATTTTAACAATTTCATTGGTGGCTATGGTATCATCAGTGAAACTTGAAGAACAAGCTTTGACTACATCCATTCAGTATGGGTTTAGATCCACGGGGCTGACATTAGGAGTATCGATTGCTACTGCATGTTTTCAAAGAACTTTAAAATCCACATTGATTAGCAACTTTGCTAAATTACCAGCTAATGATGATTACAATTTTAAAGATATTTTAGCGCATGCTTTAGTAGATTCTAATTATGGTAATCATGGAGCTCCAGAATTTTTCAAAGCTGCTATTTTGAATGCGTATGATAAAGCTTGCCATTCAGCGTTTTTATTTGCTTTGATCACTATGGTGTTTGCTTCTATTAGTGGGTGTGGTATTCTTGAACATAATTTGTCCAATAAAATAAATAGAAAGTGATATATTGCCTTTGACATTTTTGGTAACAAGACAAGCCACGGCCATACAAGCAAACTACAAGTCAATACATATTCTTTATTATATATAAAAGTATTATTATCGTAGAATAGTTTGAATTCTTTGGGTGTTCTTTTGAGCAATTTTTTTTAGTATTAATATTTTTCAGTCACCTAAAACAGTTTTTTTTGGTGACATTTTCATATATATACATAGCATTTAATATAAGGACCAAAAAATTATTTTCTGATAGTATATATGTTGCTAATATTAAAAAAAAGATAGATACCACAATGAAAAAGAAACTATTAGTGTGTCAAAAAACAGATCAAAAAGTAAATTAGTAAATGGGAATTGAACTATTTTAGTATTGTATAGGATCGTAGCTTTTAAATGGTAATAACGGGAATGATTATAGTGGCATAAGGCAAGTAATTAACAATTTAGCAATTCAAAATACATGGAATAAACAACCTGGGCTGCTTCAGTTGCTGTTAAATGACTTTTTGAATAACTATAGATAGATCTAAGACATTATAGGCAGTTTGAGAGGCACAGCTACAACAAGTTAGGAATTTCTGTCTATCAAATAAACCGAGACAGGAAACTTAGCTTAGCTATAATAATAGAACAAATGTTAATCCTCATAAAAAAAAACGAAAATTTTTCTCTCTTACTTTCCTATTAATTATTACGTTTTATTCTTTATTAAGATACCCTTTCTAATAAATGTCAATAAATATATAAATAGTTTTATTTTTCCACATCAAGAGAAACCGTTTTTTTACAGTTGATTGATTATATCTTTACTGATCTTTTTCTTTTCTCCTATCTATTTATATTTTTATTGATATTTTATGTGTACAATTCAACCTCCTAAAAGAAAAGAAAAAAATCTAAGAAAAAAAAAAAATTCTAAAAAAATTCTAAAAAAGAAAAAAATTAAAGAGTGAAAAAGAAAATTTAAGATATACAGTATACAATTTTCTAGTACTAAAGATAGATAATCGATGCTACTATTTTTCTATTAAATCTATAAAATAATAATAATAATAAACATAAATTTAATTTTCTAGCTATTTTATTATCTTTATTTCTTTTCTATTTCTTTCTCTTTCCCTGTTAATATATCAAATGGGTTCATTAATATTCCTCATTTTTTTCAATCAACAAGTTTAGAACATGCGCGGGAAAGATCAATCAAAGAAATCTTTCATTCCTATGAAACATTCACCTTTAGCATCAGATATTGCTAGAAATAGACAGCAAAATAATAACGATCAATTTATTACTGATTTATCTTTATTAATAAATGATAGTAATAATGTTAATAATAATAGCGGTGTTAATATAACTGTTTCTGATAACAACAAGCAACTTCACTCTTCGCTTTTCGGTAATGAGGAAGCTAACAATCCTCTTTTTCCCAATACTGCTGAAAACCGTCACATCAATAATGGCGCCACCTATAATAGGAAAATATCTGATAAGATTATCAACAATAATAATGACAATAATAATAATGAAAATAAAATTGTTGATAAACAGCGAGATCTCATATCATCATCTGACAATAATACTAATAATACTTCCTCGGAATTATCTATAACCAGTACCTCCCAGAATCTAATATTTAATGAGAAACAAATTAAACCTTCATTAAATGACAAAAATAATAATAACAATAATGATATATCTCTGAAAGATGAACTTAATAAACACAATAAATCTACAGGTTCTGCTTCTAATGCTATCACCAGACATATTTTCAACATTGAAGATAATAATATTGATAATACTTCTAGATTCCCACCTGAATTAATGGAATATCTTCAAAATATTAAACTTTTTAAAAATGCTCCAAAATCCTTCTTTGCAATTTTAATCGCTAATTTAAAACTTGTCATTCATAATCCTGAACAATATGTCATGAAGGCCGGCTCGCCTTCTAAATCTTGCTACTTTCTTCTTAAAGGTAGTGTCGCTGTTACTTCTCCAGATGGAGAAACTGTTTATGCTAAATTGGATTCTGGCTGTATTTTAGGTGAAATTGGTGTCATTTTTGGAAGACCAAGAACTGCTACCGTCATTTCCAAAACCAAAACATTGTTTGCAATTTTATCCAAAGAAACTTTGGAATTAATTTTACCTAACTATCCTTTAATTGAGCGTGGTATTAGAGACGAAGCTCAGCAAAGATTATCTATGCAACAAGATAAACAAAGAAGTCAAATCAAAATTAAAGTTCTCGCTCCAGTTAAAAATGGTAATGGTAAAAAAGATTTCTATACTAAAAATGAACGTGAACGTAAGAAATCAATTATTTTACCCAATCTTATTAAAGCTGGTAAAAGTTCATCAATGAGTGTCTCTGATCCTAATATTTCAATTGCACCGCCTAGCCACAAATCTTCAATATCTTCAATTCCTGATTGTAATAATAGGATTGATTCTGTTTTTACTGATAGTAATCCAGTACTTCATTTTTTTGAAAAATTGAACCTTACTAATATTATTCCTCAGGGTGTTTTTAATAAATTTGCATCGGAGAATACTTATATTATCACTAAATCTGCTAATGAATATGTTTTCCGAAAAGGCGATTTTGGTAAAGATATTTATTTCATCTTGGAAGGTAATGTTGAAGTTATTGATTCTATTGAAATTTCAATAGAACGGTCTGTACTTCAAGGTACTAAATTTGAAAAAATCTTGGCTAGATTATCTAAATTCGATTATTTTGGAGAAATGGCCTTCATTAAACATTTCACAGAAACTATCCATTATTCAGAACAGCGAGAAAGATTTCTACAACTTCATCATAATAGTAAATTACTGCAAGTATATCAGCGTCCTTTACAACAACAAAAAAATTTCAAAGAAGTGGTGGCGAATAATAATAATACCAAGAAGAATTTTAATTATAGATCTGCTGATATTAGAGCCGCTACTGCTGTTAAATTATTAGTTTTCCCATTTAATGAACTTAAAGAATTATGTGAACAATACCCAATTATCTTTGATAAGTTTCAAAAAGTCGCTGATAAAAGAATTCATGAAAATAAAATTAGCATTGAAGGTACTAAATCTAATACTACCAATAATCATGTTAATAGTTTTAATCGCAGAAGTTCTAATTTATCCAATATAGACAATGAAGTTGAAGCTCCTATTAAATGGAACACTGATTTTTTTAATTCTAACTCTTCTACTGCTGATACTGCTGGTGACAGTGTTGATCCTGATAATGCCAGTTACAATAATAATTCAATGGTTTCTTCCAGAAGAAGAGTTTCTTTGTCTTCAATGGATAGTTTCCATACTTCCATTAGTTCTACTGGTACAATCTTCAATAAATTCAACTATCCAGCGCCTCCACCAGCTTCTACATCTGCATCTAAAAAGAGAAGATGTTCTGCTATTGAATTGTCTGATATACATAGTGTTAGAAAGATAAGTCTTAGTTCACCATTAATGAATCCACCAATTGCTAATAGAAATGAATTCCCTGGTAAATTATTTGCCAAATCTTCAGATTTCCAATATGTTAGTCACACCAAAAGACTCAAATATTCTTACGTTAACAACAAAAGTAATAATGCTAATGACACTAATAATGGTATCAAGCGCAGACCTTCTTTGCTCAGTTATTCTCCAGTTTTACCAGATAATATTTTAATTAAGATTTTCCAAAACCTTGATTTGAAGACTCTTATGAAATTAAGAATCATTTGCAAACGTTGGAGGCAAATACTATACTTATCCCCACGCCTTTTTAAAGATTTGGATTTGACTCCATATAATACTTCTTTAGATGATGAGATTTTAATTAAAATTGCTGATTTTGTTGGTCCTAGAGTTAAAAAAGTTGATATTTCTGGTTGTTATCATATCACTGATCGTGGTTTTAGTTATCTCATCAATGAAATTGGGATCAATGGTAGATTAAAAGAAATTAAAATGCAATCTTTAAGAAATATTAGTGCGATGTCAATTATGGATATTACTACTCCAAGTGTTGGTCAATACCTTGAATCTATTGATTTATCTAATTGCAAAGGGGTTAAAGATGAAGTCATTGAAAGATTAATTGGTAGCAGTAGTAACAGCAGTTTTAATGATGATGATTACTACTATAACAATAAAATGATGATGATCAATGAAAATATTAATATTAATAATAACGCAATGATGAATAATTTTACCAGGCCTCCTAGTTTTGGATGCTATAATCTAAAGAAATTGAATTTAAGTTACTGCAAGAATATCACTGATAGCACAATGTACAACATTTCTAAATTTATGGGCCAAAGAATTGAATATTTAAACATTAAAAGATGTACAACAATTACTGATATTGGATTTTCTTATTGGTCTTATAAATCATTCCCTAAATTAAAAACTTTAATCTTAGCTGATTGTACATTTTTAACACACAATTCTTTAAGTTCTATAGCTGCTGCTACTACACAGTTACAAGAATTGGATTTATCATTTTGTTGTGCATTAGATGATAAATCTTTGGAAATTTTACAAGTTGGCTGTCCATCATTAGTCAAACTTAATCTTTCATTTTGTGGTAGTGCCGTCAGTGATAATTCACTTTTTTCATTGTCTTTAGGTTCATGTGTTTTAACTCATTTAATCATTAAAGGTTGCATTAGAGTCACCAGAGCCGGTGTAGATATTTTATTATCAGGCTGTTGTCCTTTACAATATCTTGATATTTCTCAATGCAGATATGCTCATGTTTATCCCGGTGGTATTGATGCGATTAAATTACCAGTTAAACCTGGCACTAAATCATCCTTTGTTACAACTTCTGCCTATAGAGGAGTAGTTGAAATTGTAATATAGATATATTTATATATATAATAATTATATTAATCATTTTACATATTAATCATTAGTTGTTGTAGAGAAAAAAAAAATTTTTTTTTTGCCAATTTTTCGGTGTATATCTTGATTGTGTTATCTCTCTTATACCAAATTCCGGCCAGCCTGTTTTCCAACTTACTCCGCTCATCATCGATAATGAAAAAAAAAAAAATTAAAAATATAAAGAAAAAAGGAAAAGATAATTAATGTGATGTGATATAAAAAACATTCTCATTTCCATACCTTGATAAATAGATTCAATTATTAATTATAATTTTTTAATAGTATCTCTTTGTTTTTGATAAGTTATAATAACAGTATTAATAGATATGAGCTATTTAGAGACTTTAGGTAAATGGTTATTTACCACAGTTTTAATATTAACAGCAGTATTATTGAATATATCAAGAGTGCTTACCAAATTGATATATGTACCAAACATTAATTACAAAAAAAAATTAGCTAGACTTTTAAACCCAAATATTGATTATAGAATCACTAGAGATAATACTGGAGTTAAATTAGGTTCAATTAGAAGAAGACTCGTGTTAGGGTCTCTTGATACTTCAGAATATTCAACTAATAAAGAAAATCAAGATTATTTAGAAGTCAGTGAACTAGATCTTGAAAATAAAGATATTTTCGTAGAAGGAACTAAACCAAAGGAAGTCACAGACACTACAAGAAGAATAATTTTTGGATTCTTCCATCCTTATTGTAATGCTGGAGGTGGTGGTGAACGTGTTCTTTGGCACGCTGTTGAGACTACTTTACAAACATCTCATAGGTACATCGCGGCAATTTACACTGGAGACGAAGTATCAACTCATAATGAAATCCTCGCCAATGTTGAAAAAAGATTTAATATTAAATTAGACAAGACAAGGGTTGTTTTCATTTTTTTAAATAAGAGACATTTAGTAGATGGATCATATTGGAAACATTTTACACTTTTGGGTCAAGCTTTAGGATCAATGATTTTAGCAAGTGAAGCATTTTATCAATTGCCTTGTGATGTTTTTGTTGATACAATGGGCTATCCATTCACTTATCCATTAATTAAAATTGCATTTAATATCCCAGTTTTATCTTATACACATTTCCCAATAATTCAAACAGATATGTTGGGTAAATTACTAGTCCAAATTAAAACTAAATATTCAATTATTGCTGCAATCAAACTTGTTTATTGGTCAATTTTCATGATTGCTTATAGTATCACTGGATTATTTGTTGATGTATTATTAAGTAATGGTACTTGGACTAATAATCATTTAAAGAAAATTTTCTGGTTATCTGCGAACCCACAAACTTTATATCCTCCATGCTCTACTGAAAATTTCAATGAAATCGGTGATAATGAAAACGAATGGAAAAGAGAAGACTCATTTTTATGTTTAGCACAATTCAGACCTGAAAAGAGACATAAATTAATTATTAAAGAATACGCAGAATATGTTAAATTAGCCCAAGCCGATGGAAACGATAGTACTAGAATTGGGAAATTAATATTAATTGGATCAATTCGTGGAGATCAAGATGCAAAATTTGTTGATAGTTTAGAAGAATTAGCTAAAAAATTAAATGTAGCTCAATATGTTAGATTTGTCTTAGAGGCACCATTTGAGCAGGTTAAAGAATATTTATCCAAGACATCCTTTGGATTAAATGCAATGTGGAATGAACATTTCGGGATCGCAGTGGTTGAAACTATGGCTTCTGGACTAATTCCAATTAGTCATGCAAGTGCGGGACCATTATTAGACATCGCAGTACCATGGGATGAAACTACTCATGAACAGGTTGAACAATCAAATGAAAACACTAGAACTGGATTTTTTTTCATCTCCAAAGAGGATCCAGATTATAATAAGGGCAAGGAGTATCCAACTTTACATGAATGTTTCGCTCAAGTGATGAATTTAACTAATGATGAAAAATTGCAAATTTCTAAAAGAGGTCAAGAATGTGTATTGAATAAATTTTCAAATAAAAATTTTGAAACTTCTTGGGAGAAATATATAGTTGAATTATCAAAGATTGAAATTGCCAAAAGAGAAACCAAACATAGAGTTGATCAATTATATTGATTACCAATACAATATATAGTAAATATATAGTAATAATATTTTTCTAGTTATAAAAATAATAAAAATAAATTACACTGTAGAATTGCCTTCGACCATTAGAGGCCAACCATCACTGTGCACACTGATTCTAATCCATGGGGAAAAATTAGAACAGTTCTAGCGTAAATTCCCGAAAATCGGTGAAGGAAAAAAGGCCAATTTAGGGAAGGCAGTCTTCTTTCATCCGCAAAAAATTTTCTGATTGTGAAAAATCACCTAAAAGAGTAAAAAAATGAATCATTTTAACAAAGATAATATCATTTAATATGACCATTAATCTATATATTGTATTATATTATATGTTGGAAGTGATCAAATATAAAAAAGACCATCGATAGTGGTTGAGTCCGGAGCTATTTTGGTGTAAATTACTTTGTCTAAGAGAAATCTCTTGATTTGATAGGCTACTTTGCTCTCTTTTCCTTTGAAGATTTCCTAAGAAAATTTAAACGAAACAAAAAAAAAAAAAAAAAAATTAGAGATAATAAATAAATAACCTCGATCTTCCTCATCTTTTTCTTTTCTTTTATTATTTTCTTTACTTTTCAAGTAATATTAATTATTGTAATTAGAATATATTCCCTGTTTTAAAACTCTTTTATGCTACTTCATTCAGCATATAAATCAATCAAATATTTAAAATCAAATATTTTCTTTATTAAGAATCATCAGTTCAATATGTCTACTAGTTCATCAGCTGCTCAAAGATTGTCACAAATCTCTAGTATATTAAACCCTAAGGATTCTCAAGCTAATAGCAAACTTGTTGTCCCTGAACAAAGGTATAAAGTTGCCGTGATTGGATCAGGTAATTGGGGAACTACTATTGCTAAAGTTATTGCTGAAAGTACTTTAGAAAATCCAAAAATTTTCAAACCAGAAGTTCATATGTGGGTTTTCCAAGAAAAGATCAATGGCAAGAATTTAACTGAAATTATCAATGAACGTCATGAAAATGTCAAGTATTTACCAAATGTCAAATTGCCAAATAATGTTATTGCAGAACCAAGTATTAGAAAAACTGTGGAAGGTGCAGATTTAATCGTTTTCAATATTCCTCATCAATTCTTAAAAAATGTTTGTAAGCAATTAAAAGGGGCTCCTGAATTATCTCCAAATGCCAGAGCTGTCTCTTGTTTAAAAGGTTTAGAGGTTACTCCAAAAGGATGTAAATTGTTATCTTCTTATATTACTGAAAACTTGGGTATATATTGTGGGGCCTTATCGGGTGCTAACTTGGCTCCAGAAGTTGCTAAACAAAAATGGTCTGAAACTACTGTTGCTTATAATTTACCAGCTGATTTCCGTGGTCCTGGTAAAGACATTGATAGATATGTTTTAAAGACTCTTTTCCACAGACCTTACTTCCATGTCAGAGTCATTAGTGATGTTGCCGGGGTTTCATTATCCGGTGCTTTGAAAAATGTCGTTGCTATGTCTGCTGGTTTCGTTGAAGGTTTAGGTTGGGGTGATAATGCTAAATCTGCTATTATGAGAATTGGGTTGGATGAAATTATAAGATTTGCAGCTAAATATTTCCCGGAAGCTGAAGCTAATACTTTCACTAGAGAATCTGCTGGTGTTGCTGATTTAATTACTACTTGTTCAGGTGGTAGAAATGTTAGAGTTGGTAGTTTTATGGCCAAAACCGGTAAATCTGCTCTTGAAGCTGAAAAAGAATTATTAAATGGCCAATCTTCTCAAGGTATTGTTACTACTAAAGAAGTTCATGAATTATTAGTTAATGATAATGCCACCGAAGAATTTCCATTATTTGAAGCTACTTATCAAATTATTTATAATGGCTTGCCAATGGAAAAATTACCTTCTTTATTAGAACAATCTGAAGATAATTAATTAACCTTTTACATATTACTTACTTACATATCTTTTATAGTTATGACAAATTTTTTACAAATAAAATAGCATATAAACTAATTGAATTATTAAATTAAAAAAGAGAAACCATGATTAAAAACCAAACATGAAAAATCGATCTTCATGTTATTATATAGAACTGAAAACAAATAAAGAAAAAAAAATAAAAAGAGACATTAAGCAAGAACATTAAGTTTACCCAGAAATCATACGAAGAAGTGTGAATATAGAAAATAATATATGAGATAAAAATGAATCATAATAATAGATAAACATTTTAGTGAATTATTCCTGATAAAAGAATAGTAGTTAATAGAGTGAGTAAGCCCATGAATACAACCAAGAAAGCAATTAAAAATTTAGTACTTGGACGAATATGATATCTTGAATAAGAACCATCAGGAACTTTACCACTGAGTAGTAAACTAGGACTATCATTAGTAGCAGTATTTCTACATCCAGTAAAATAAAAGTAAGTACCATTATTATTATCGTGATGTTCACTTTCAAGGCCACGCATTTCTAAATCAGGAGTATCAAATTCAGGGCTTGATACTTCAGTAGTACTGACAATAAAATCACCATCTTTTTCATTTTTTTCTTCAAACTTAGATTCTTGAAATTCTTCAAAAGTATTATTATATTGTAAAACTTTTTGAGCAAAGGCCTGATAGAAGGTTAATCTATAAACATTAACATTATGATTAACTTCATCAGATTCATAATTAATGGTTTCTGCTAAATTGACTAATTGTTCATTAGCATCAATTAAAATCTGTTGAATTTCATTGATTTCTTCCTCGTTGATATTTGAAATTTTGCTGTCAATTTCCTTTATTAAAGATTGACATTTAAGTTGAATTTCTTCAAATGATAACTGATAATGTATAGTGATTGACATATTTGATTATTTGCAGCTGTTTGATAATATAGTAATATAATAATATTTATAATATTAACAATTATATTAAAAAATAAAATAAAAAGTATTTTAAAGAAAGAGTAAGAAATAGTTGGATATTGGCTTCATTTTATATATGTTAAACAAAATTTCATATCTTGTTGTTATTTGACAATTTAATCCAATCGATTTTATTTTTAGTACTAACAAGCCACACACTACTTTTACTCCCTAAATTACTTTGCATGTTATATATATATATCTATATATATATATATATTTATTTATATATTTAATAACGCCCTTGGATTTCTATAAACCTGTAGTTTAGTCTGTTTAGCCGTTAATTCAAATGTTAAGACCCACAAGTTATCACTGAGACGCACAATCTAGCCCCATACAATTTTTTTGTTTAGTGGTTACTTTCAATTGCCTTTTTATTACTAATAGCACTACAGAACTATGGCAAAAAAGGGTGAAATTTTAAATGCAAAAGCAGAAAAAATTTTTTTTTTCTTCTTGATATTGTGAAAATTAAATTAAAAAAAAAAAAACCAAACTTACCTGTTAATTTATTAAATCCCGTAGTAGCGTTCGTTAAATTAGTATCCATTTTAATTATTATTATCCAGTAATATAAACGGTGTGATTCATAATAATTTATACAATAATATAAAATATAGAATAATAACAATGTTTGGTCAATTAGTGGGAATAAATGCTAGAACATCCTCAATGATGTTGATGCTTAAAAATTGTACAAGAAGAAGCAATATCATAGTACAGAAGAATAATAATAGTAGACAACTACTCACTAAAACGAAATCATCAAGATTTTATTCAACTGAAGCAGCCAAAAATAGTCATAATATATCTGACAGTCTTAATTGGGATAAATTTTTAAAATTGAGAAAACAAGAAAGAAGAATAAATACTTTTTCATCTATTGGAACTTCTATATTAGGTGCCATTGCCAGTTGGGGTTTTATATCACAAGTCGAACTTGATTCATCATTCACATTATTTGGATTTGATCCATTTTTAGTGGCTATTGCTACTTTAATCACTACTGGTGGTCTTGGTTATTTAGCTGGCCCATTATTAGGCTCTGTTATCTTCAAGACTAAGAATAGATCAATTTTACAACTTTATCAGAAGAAAAATTCAATCTTTTTAAAGCATATTATTAAGAATCGTGTTGATGCTTCAAGACAAAGTTTTGCTAACCCTGTTCCTGATTTCTATGGTGAAAAAATTACTAGTTTAAAACATTATAAACAATGGTTAAGAGATTGTAATGCTTACAGAAGAAAAGTTGATGAATTCCTTTAAATCATCAGTATAGACAGTACAATTTCAAACACCTAAAAATAAAAAAAAAAAAAAATCTATAACACTAAAAAAATTTAAAAAGAGAAATACAAAAAAAAGAAAACTTATAACCCAAAAAAAAAAATTCAAAGAAGTCTCATCTGTATATATACATTTATTTATATAAAATACATAAGTTTAATATATCTCTACTATAAAAAAATTATTACTTAATTCCTTTTAATATTATATTATAAAATATTGTTCTTTCTTCTTTTTAAAAATCAAATTCGTTCTTGAATTGATTTAGATCCATATTTGGTTGAACCTTTTCATATAAATCCATACGTTCCATTGAATAGAACACATTCTTTAAACTATCTAATAATCCATCAGTTTGATCATTTCTAGTCATTTGTCCATCTGTAGAATCTTGATTAGTACCATCAACTTTATGGAGACTTAATCCTGCTAATAAATGTTCTGCAGCCTCTTTATAGCATCCAATATTAGTACATGAAATCCCAAGATTATATCTAGCTCTGACAAAGCTTGGTTTCAATTGAAGAGCTTTATAATAAGCTTCAATAGCATCTTCGGATCTACCACCATTAGCTAAAGCTGCACCAAGACGATTCCACAAGACTGGGTTATTAGGTTGAATCTTAAGAGCTACTTGGAAACAATCAATAGTTTTGGAGAATTGGTTATCATTGTAAAATAATACTCCAAGAGCTAACTGTAAATCAGGATCTGATCTTGATGATACATCTGTACGAATTAAAGTCAAAACTGAATCTATTAGTCTTTGGCACAAGTTTTTATTATCACTGAGCTCTAAATCAAAATCTACTGGGTTATCATCCTTCAGGGCTGAATCATCAAATATCATTTTAGCATTTGGATATTTAGTTATAAGCCATAATTTGAGATTCTCAAGGGCTCGATGTTCATAGCTTTCATTAACATATCCAATCGCAGAGTTTAATAATGCAGTTAAATTAGTACCGTCTAATTTAAGAGCTTCATTAAACGCTTCTAAACTTGGAATTTCCTTTTCATTAGAGGATTGTACTTCACCTAATTTTAGCCATGCATCTAAATGATCAGGTTTTTGTTGTACTGCAGCTTCAAATGCTAACGCAGCTTCTGATAATTTAGCACCATTTTCCATTAACTGTAAGCCTATTTCGTAAGGATCAGGTAATTGTGCAAATTGATTTTCCGCTAATGGTACAAATTTATATTCTTCAAATTTTTTGGCACTATTAGATCCAATGAAATCAATCTCTTCTGGTGCACCATAATCATTCCACAATTCGTTGTCAATCTCGTTGTTTTTAACATTGTTCCAAATAGCTTCAAAAGTTTCATCAATTTTATCTTGATCTTTAACTTCGTTGGCTTCAGTACTATCACTTTCTAACTTTTCTTTACTTTCAAGTTTGGAACTTTGATCATTTATTTGAGTTTCAATAGTGTCAAAATGGGAATCCCAGTTTATATCGGTTGCAGTTGCCACATCAGATTGACTTTGCTGCTGCTGCTGCTGTTGTTGTTGTTGTCTCATAAGCATCATAGAGTTATTATTAGCAAGCATTAAATTATTCATAAATCTTGGTTGATAAGTGTTATTACTCAGTAAACTACTAACAGACGAAGACATTTGAGAAACTCCACTAGTAATATTGTTATTAGTATTAGTCATAGTATTTTGAAAATCTTGAGACCAGTTATTATTAATCATTGAACTGCCTGAACCTTTCATAGCTGCCAAATGTGACGGAGCCGCTGCTACTGGTCCAGCAGCATTGGTGGCGACCATAGAAAGCTCTCGGTTTAAAGGTTGCATATTAAATGCAGAACTTCCCCGAGGTTGTTGATGTTGAACAAATTGGTTCAAAGCATGTTGGTCAGTTTGGTTCATTACTCTTTCACGAACCATTTGATTACGTGAACTTCCCTGTACTGGGCCACCATTATGTAGTCCACTACTAGTACTGTTTAACGACCGATGTAATGATTCATCACCATTAACTGAATGTTTAGAAAATTGGCTTAAAGGGTTTCTTGATGTCGAACATTCTGAACCACCAGCAAATAAAGACATTTTTTTGTATTCAAAAGTGTTTATCTATACTGTTGTTATTATTAATATTAAGATATATATCTTTTATATAGTCTATATATATCAAATATGATTGATTCCTTCTTTAAAAATAAATGATTTTTTTTTTCTTTTCTTTTTTTTTTTTTTTTTTTTTTTTTTTTTTTTTTTTTTTTTTTTTTTTTTTGGGAGATATGATTAACTCCACATTAGCAAAAAAAACAAAAAAACGAAAACAAAAAAAAACAAATACTTTAGGGGCACCGAGTTCCGACTTTAAGAGATCGCCCTATAAAATAGAATGGCTCATCGATTATTTTTCCCTCGGTTTTACTCCACGAAATCGGTAATAGAAAAAATAGGATAAAAAAGAGACTTGGAAGTAAAACAAGAAAAATATTATGACTAAAATAATATCCTATATTTAAATGACAATTAATCGGAACTATTAAAAAGCATTTAGCCGATATATCTTACAATCTATATATATAATCAAATATTACTCTATTCTTTTTTATTACCAGGAACAAATTTCTCTTTTTGATACATACATATATATAAATATCAATACCGTCTTGTTCTTTTTCGTTTCTTATTATTCTAATTATTTTTGATTATTTATTTCTTAGTTTTCAATTTATTTTTTAATTATTTTCATCATTATCTTTATTTATTTATTTTTTTTTTGCTTGTTTATTTGTTTCATTATTAATTATACTTGCAACCAAATTAGAGTAGTTTATTTATTTATCAATTAATCAACAAACGTGTATATCAAATATGTCATTTAGTAGGCTTGTTAGATTTATTTCAAAAGATGGGTTAAGCTATTTTGGTGATGCGATTCTTCCAAAGAATCAACAAGATGCTAGATATGCTAAAGAAGCTTATGTTATTGTTGGTGATATTTTCAATAGTTATTCAGTCACTAATGAAATTAAACCAATTTCAAAATTATTATCACCAATTTCAATAAGTCAAATTAATACTATTAGATTAGTTGGTATGAACTATCGAAAACATGCAATTGAAATTCATAGTCCTATTCCTAAATACCCAGTCATTTTTTACAAGCCAAAGACAGCAGTTACTAATCCTACGGACCCAATTATAGTTCCAAGGTTTGCACAAGTTATTGACGAGAAAGGTAATGATATACAAGTCGATTATGAATCGGAGTTGGTAGTTATTATTGGCAAGGCTGGGAAAGATATCCCAAAGGACAAAGTTTTTGACCACATTTTAGGTTATTCAGTAGGTAATGATGTGTCTCAAAGAACTTGGCAAATTGCTAGAGGTGGGTCTCAATTCTCAGTTGGAAAAATGTTTGACACTTGGGCTCCAATTGGACCAGCTATCGTATCCCCTAAAATAATAACTAATCCTAACAAGTTGAAAATCAAATCTGTCATTAATGGAGAAACAAGACAAGAGTCAAATACTTCGGATATGATCTTCTCAGTGGTTGATGTGATTAATTATGTTAGTCAAGGTACTACTTTATTACCTGGTGATATCATTTTCACTGGTACTCCAAGTGGAGTGGCTGCTGGTATGAAGATTCCAAAGTGGCTTAAAAATGATGATGTTACAATTTGTGAAATTGAAAATATTGGATCAATTGAAAATAAAACAATATTCGAGAAAAATGGCTACAGAGATTTTAAATTATAAGAATTAATTAGCGAGGAACTGCAAATACTTTTTCCTCTATTTCTATCATTCAAATAGCTGTTTATATTTTTTTTTCTAGTAGTTCTATTCGTAAGGTCAATTCCAAATATGATTTGTAGATACAGATAATAAAATATATAGCATCATCAACTAATTTTATTTTCTTTATTTTATAGCTTTTTCTCTATCGTAATTTTTTATCTGGATTATGTTATATATACTTGTTTATTTACTTTTTTTTTTTTTTTTTTTTAGAATTTGTGTCATTATTATGGATTTATTGAGAGACCATTAGCCCGACTGAATCTTTAAGTTTTACCCTTAGCAAAAGTTGTATACAGACGCAAAAAGACATTCTTGTGGAGCTAACCATGTTTGGGCCCATTATTTATTTGAGGTGCTATATCTTAGTTGAATAACTCTAGAGTTTCTTTTAACTAAGAAATAATAATATGCCGTTATTATTTCAGCTATTGTTATAAGCATGTTTTGTATGCATCCCTAAGTTTATATTGAAAATGTATAGAAAATATACAGAGCAGGTTAAATAATACATGATGAATATTTAAATGATCCATATTACCTTTCTAAATCACTATACAATTCACAAATTGTTCAAAATTAAAGAAAAAAACAACAATAAAACAATAATTAGAATCTTTGCAATAGGTAAAAAAAAAACAATAGACAAAAAAATTGAATGAAGTGTTCTTTACCTTTTGACACTTTTCTTCATGGTATTATTGTAATTATTATTATTAATATTATTATTATACATTATTATAGTATTATAATACATACCTAACAAACCCTTCATTTAAAATGTTAAGCTTACAGCTGATAATAGATATCTAATCAATATTTTGAATGATATAAAAAAAAAAAATAAAGTAATATATATATATATAAAAGACCAAAATTCCTGATCACAATTATAAAAGTATTTGAATTTTATAGAAAAGGAGAAATTATTAAAACAATTTCAAAAAACAATTAATTAATTATCGATAGATAAGTTACTTTTATGTATTTGCCATTTCATTTATTTGCCATTTCTGTTTAATAATAATTATTATTTATCTTAAAACATTATTACTCCTTTCTTTTATTATTATTATGATTTTACTTGCTTATGCAGTATGCAATGAAATATCGAAAATAGTTCACAAAAACAAAACATTCAAAAAAAAGGTCATTTTCAATTTAAAGTATTTCAATTTGATTTTTAAATGTTAATATATTTCATTATTATCTTGTAAAATATTTTCTAAAAAAGAAAAAAAAAATATAAAAGAAAGAATCGTTCCCTATTAAAAAATGACGATAGATAGAGCATCGAGTCTTTTAAAGACAGCTTATTTTACAACGAAGAAGAAATCTGGGAAAGTTGATGAATTAGGTATAAATCTTGATTTAAGTTATATTAATAGTCAATTAATTGTATGCTCAGAACCTGTTAATACACAAATACCTTACAGATTTTTCAAAAATTCAATTAATGATTTAATCACATATTTAAATCATCATCACAAGAATAAATGGTTGATAGTTAATCTTCAAGCCGAAGATTCTAAATATGCTGATTGTCAAGTATTTGGAAATATTATTCATTATAGAATCATCGACCATCAACCACCTAAATTTGATCTTTTAGTATCGATAGTTTCAGGTATCACTAGTTATTTAAATGAAAACCCAGAAAATGTTGTTGTAGTTCATTGTAAAGCTGGAAAAGGTAGATCAGGAACAATCGCTTGCAGTTATTTAATGAATAAATATGGTTATGATGATATTGAAAGTAATAAAATATTCACCAAAGAAAGAATGAGATTTGGACAAGGAGTATCTATTAAGAGTCAACAAAGATACTTACAATATTATAGTCTTTGGAATCAACATCATATGGTTTCCAATAGTAGTAAAACGTTAAGTAAAATCGGTAAAAAAGGGATGATAGAATTAACAAGAATTAAGATTAATAATTTGCCTAATGATCAAAACAATAACACAGTATTTACTGTTACTATTTATAGTGCCAGCGACTCAGCATCTTTAGTTCATGAAGAGGGCAAATTAGAAACTAAGGGAAATATCAATTGTGAGACTAACATCAAGAAAAAAATTGGGCCCGATATTAAATTGGTGGTATCATATAGACATACGATTCCAATTATTAAAGAACATTGCTCGTTATGGTTCAATGGGTATTTTGAGCAAAAGAGTAGCGAATCAAATATATTAGTATTCAAATATGAAGATATGGACGGATTACTAGGGTTGGGAGTCAAACCAGGGATAAAAATCTTTGAATCGATTGAGATCCAGTATAAGTAAGATGCGGATCTTTTTGCTACTGCTACTGCCGCTGTTGTTGTTGTTGTCGCTAATTTAGGTGTATCTAAGTAAATATGGTTTGATCATCACATCAAAGACAAAAAAAAAAAAGCAATGACAGAAAGCTTCGACTGCATTATAAACGAAAATGAAAAGAATGGATATATATACTTAGAAATAAAAATAGTAATATAAAAGAAAAGACAGCAAACATAAAAAAAAAAGAAAAAAAATTTAATAAAATTAGAAAAATATAAACAAAAACTAGAAAAAACTTGGGTAATATATATACATAAATGATAGCATAATCTCAAGATTTTGTTAAAAATACTTGCATATTTTTCTGTAATGCTCATATAAGGTTACATTTCCATTAATAGTAACCAAAAAATTTAAGCCAAAAAATTAGTACAATATTTTTAGTAATTAAATGTGAATTTTAGTGAAATTATGTGCGGTGCGTGCTTAATAAAAAAAAAATTCTTTATGAAATGATGATGTAGGTTCCTCGACCCCCAAACCCTAATTACATCTCTTCTCTTCTCTTCACATTTATTTTATACCATAGATATTATTGGTATTGCGATTCGATCCTTGCTTTTCCTCGAGATAATTAACTATGATGATAAAAATACATTTAATAATTCTCTTGTCCCTTTTTCCCTTTTTTTTTTTTATAAATAAAATTTGAAGCCAATATTTGATCACTTTCCGCAATTATTAATAATACTAATTAAGACACCAAACAGAATAGTAAAAAGAGAGAGATACAGAGAATAATTATTTATTAAAAATAAATAAAATAATCCAAATAACAAAAAAAAAACGGTTAAAGAAACTAAATAATTTCTTTTTTTATTATTAATTCTATTTGTTATATTTTTTAAATGTATTTTGCTTTAGTTTAAAAAAAAACATTTCGACTCCTTTTAATTTTTGTTGTAAAATTTTCTCTCAAATTTGGCAAAAAATCGTCAAAAAAGAAATTTTTGATTCTTCTTTAGTTTTCAGCTTTTACCTTTTGCAACGCCAAAAAAGTATTTTATGATTTTTTTTAAATGTATTTTATTTTTAAAATTACCTTTATTTTTTTATCTTTTTTTGAAATATAAAAATATCTTCCTCCTCTTCCTCTTCCTCTTTCTTAATATTCTTTCTTTCTTTCTTTGATCTTATCATAATCATCACCACCATCCTCAAGAAGAAAAATACAAGAAAGATTCATATATTAAACTCTTCTTTACACCGTTTTACATCACATACTATCAATTTTCTCTCGAAAAGAAAAAAAAACATTCTCGGTCTAATATTGATTGTCAATTTAATTTAATTGTACTGTCTGTAATATATCACCGCTTTTCCAAAAGGTACAATAATATCAACACGATTCTATTTCATTTGATATAAGAATTATTTTTATTTCATTTTATTTGTTTGTTTTACCTCATTTCCTTTTTTCTGATCTATCACAATTTTGGCTTCAAAAAAATTAAAAAAAAAAAATAAAAAATCATAAAATAATAAAATAAAAATTGACTTCTGCAATTTTATAATATTGGATAGATCCTCTAAAATTTTTTTTCCCTTTTAGTCCATTCTTTTAAGTAACCAACTAACAGTTCAATATTATTTACTCTTACTACTATTTTAATAGTAATCGTTTCACATTTCATAATTGTTATTTGAAAAAAAAAAATTAATAATCGCTTAATAACCAATTTATTCTTTTTTACTAATAATAGATTGCCTTATCTATTTCTAGGTGGTTTATTTTCATTTTCATTTTTTTGTCCTTATTTTTTTTTCCATTTTTTTTTCTTTTTTTATTTTACAAAATTGTTGATTTGTTCTTTGTATCCATATTTGCATCATTCTAGAATAGTCTTGATGACACCTATACTAATACCAATTATTATATCAATAATCAATAATAATAATGTTGAATAAATTTAACAAAATATCAAAACAGAAATTGTCATCATCAAAGGAATCAAAATCACCAATTAAAGATTCTTCGAAAACTGATGACAAAAAACTGAAGCAACAGCAACAAAAGCCAGATCAACTTATTCAAGAACAGCGGCAGAGTCCATTAAAAAAAGAGTCGAAAGTTCCGTCTCATTTAGAAATTAATGTTGATAAATCGATGCCATCACCATCCATTAACACTGAATTAGAATCACCAGATGCCCTTTCATTTAATGAATTGATCTCTAATTGGAAACGATCAGAAGAAGCTTTAATATTGACCCTTAATCTTCAAATTGAAAAAGAAAAGTCAAAGCAAGAAAAATTAAAACTTGCTAATTTGAATAAATCTGTTGAGATTCTTGATAAAGCTATAAAATATAATGTTCCAAAGACTTCTATACCTCTACTTTTCAATAACTCGTTGAAAATAGATGAAGATTTTATAAATAAAAGATATACAAAATTAAAGGGATCCAATACAACTACGACTAGCACTACACCAACTACAACATCGAGTTCTTTCCATAGAAAAAATGCAAATTTCAAGACACATAGTCCTTCATTGTCATCCCCTAATATTTCAATATCTCAAAAAGCATCAACTTCAGTATTCAAAATTCACACGCCACAAAAAATTAATTATCAATTCCACCATTATAGAGTTCCTGATAATAATAATAGTGGTAGCGCCAATGATCCGCTGACAGATTTACCAGCAAATAAGAAGCGTCGTTCATCAGATGTTTCTTCAAAAGATATCCCAGGGATGGTCCAATCAAGATCTACAAATAGTATTGCTGGAAGTATACAATCATCTACTTCAACAGGATCAATTACTTCACCTACATATAATAATAATAGACCACCACCAGTTCTTGGATCATTCCCATCCCCTGTCAATAATCAATTTTCACATAGAAGAGGTCATTCTGATGTGTCTTCATCAGCACGATATAATAACTTTAATCGTCAATTTATATCTAATAATTTCAGTCAAACTTCAAGTAGTCCTACTAAAGTTTTCAACCAACCTTACAATAAAAAATTTGACACTCCACCTCCAATGACTTCACCGCAAGCTTCTTTGTCACCCTTAAGAAGACCACCAGTTCAATATTCAAGTCCTCAATTTCAAAACGAACTGATGATTAATAATAATTTTACATTCCCATTGAAACCATCAGCGGGCGCTTCATTATCACTATCAGCATCAAATGTCAGTATTGATAATTCTGATAATAATAAACACATGTCTAGCCCATCAAGCCCTGAACATCGTGGTGCAGCTCAATTGACTAAATCATCTTCTTTCAGAATAACTCCATATACATATCCTAAATCTAGCGGTAATGCAACGATTAGTAGCGGCGGTATTACTAAATCAAGACATGCCAAATCAAGATCCAAAGCTGATCTCAATTTCATGATTTCACCACCTGATACGTCTCATAATGATAACAAGAATGACGAAAATGATGATAATGATAAAAAGTAGAAAAGGAGAAGAAGAGTTCTTTTATAAGAATTTTTAAGCGCCCTTACTTATTTATTTCATTACGTTATCTTTATGTTATATTGAACGAGCTTTTTATATATTCTCTTTTTCTTCATTATTTTTTTTTCTTTCAGAGCATTTTCACTTTAATATTTTAATAATTTTTTAGTTAATATATATAGCATAGCATTACTTTATAATTAATATTGATAAATATCCATTCATTTTATTGTAAAAAATCAAGAATTGAGAATACCTTCACAAGGTTTATTAGGAAAAAGAAAAAAAAATAAAAATAAAAATAAATAAAAAAATTTGAAAAAAGGTAAACAAAAAATATTACGGCCGATGAGCCACGTGAAATGTATCGTGATATTATTTTGAAAGTTGTGGAGAGTTTCATATAATATTTTTTAACAATAATTTAAAAGAAGACAAATAACTGTCTTCTCGCTTTCTTTTTATTAATATTTCTGTTTGAATATCTCACATTAATATTGGTAGAAAATATTTAGTCACATTGACAAATACGTCAAGGCCTATGTTGAGGTTTTTCCAGAGAATTTTGTTAATAAATGCCTTACGATCAGTTACTTAGGTGGTTAAACAAGAAACTATTTATAGCAAGAATCGAATTTTCCAAAAAAAAAAAAGACCAAACCAAAAAGAACCAACAATTCTTGGATGTAGTTTTGAGGTTGTTCATTGTATATACGGTTATGTTCCTTGATTATGCAGGTTCTATAACTAGAACTGCTAGTAGGTATACAAGTAACCTTATTAGTAACAAATTTTTAAAATTCATACAATAACGCAAGTAATAATACAATTTAAAACAAAAACGTAATAATTTTTTTCTGTTTAAAAAAAGAACTAAAAATTGGATATCTCCAAAAAAAAAAAAATGTGAATTTTTTTTCTTCCTTAAATTTTAAAACAAATAATAATATTAGATACCTCAACTATCATTTTTTTTAAATGCAAAGTGTTTTCCAAAAAAGAATACTTTCAAGATCTTTAATTCAAATTAAAAAGATATTAACTCCTACTATTAGTAATAGAGCATTTACAATTAACAATATTAATTACAATAGTACTAATACTTATCGTTTACAAAGTATAAGAATGTCGTCCTCATCATCAGCTATAAAATTACCAGCATGTCTCGAAAGAATTCGTCCAAAGACATCTCCGGAATTCGATTACTCTACCAATTCTAACTACACCAAATTTAAAGTCAATAAAACTGAATTAGATTTTGAAATTTTATTTAGTGAAAAGATTTTAGATGGGTTTGTTAAATTTTCTCTTACTCCCCTCGATTCTACTACTAATGAAATAATCTTCGATACCAAGCATTTGAGAATTGGTGGTGTTTCCATCAACGACAAACCAGTTGAAAATTACAAAGTCAATGAAAATGTTAATATTTTAGGTGATACTTTAGTGATTCCTTTCGCTAATACTAAGGAGAGTGATAATGTTGATGTTAAAATTTTATTCAAGACTACTCAAGACTCTTCAGCTTTACAATTTTTAAGCAAAGAACAAACTGATGGCGGCAAACATGAATATCTTTTCTCTCAATCTGAGCCAATTCATTCAAGATCTATTTTCCCTTGTTTTGATACTCCTTCAATTAAATCTCCTTATAAAGTCACTGTTAAATCTCCATTAAAAACTTTAGTATCTGCTTTACCATTACCAAATGAAACTGACACTGCTAAAGGTATTTATAAATTCCATCAGCCAATTCCAATTCCAAGTTATTTATTTGCTATTGTTTCGGGTGATATTACTAGTGCTAGAATTGGTCCAAGATCTTTGATTTACACTGAACCAATTAATATTGATCGTTGTGCTAATGAATTTAAAGATGAAGTCGTTGAAAAATTCTTAAGAATTTTGGAAGATTTAATCTATGATTACGAATGGACTGATTATGATTTCTTAGTTGCGCCAATGGCCTTCCCTTACGGTGGTATGGAAAACCCGCAGCTTACTTTAGCTAATTCTACTATTATCAGCGGTGATGCTGAAAACATTGATGTTATTGCTCATGAATTAGCTCATTCATATTCTGGTAACTTGATCACTAATTGTTCTTGGGAGCATTTTTGGCTTAATGAGGGTTGGACTGTTTATTTAGAAAGAAGAATTCTCAGAGCATTGCATGGTGAAAGTTACCGTCATTTTAGTGCTATTATTGGATGGAATGATTTAGAAGAGTCTGTTAGTAGAATGGATCTTAAATATACTAAATTAGTTCAAAATTTGAAAAATGGCAATGATCCTGACGATGCATTCAGTACTGTTCCTTATGAAAAGGGTTTCAATTTCTTATTCCATCTTGAAAATGTTGTCGGAGGTGTTGAGAAGTTTGATCCTTTCATCAAATATTATTTCAAGAAATTCAACAAAAAATCTTTAGATACTTACCAATTCATCGAAACTTTATTTGAATTTTATTCTCAAGATGCTAAAATCTTTGAGGCTTTACAAAAAGTTGATTATGAAACTTGGTTATTGACCACTGGTTTACCACCAAAACCAAAATTTGACACTACTTTAGTTGATCAATGTATTGAATTATCTGAAAAATGGGGGCATGTCGTTTCTAACACACCAGCTGGAGAAATTTCTGACGATAGTTTAGAAAAAGTTTTCTCATCTAAGGATGTTGCAAATTATTCTTCTAATCAATCAGTAGTATTCTTGGACCATCTTTTAACTGTCAATAGTGTTAAAGGAAGCCATCCAAATTTCTTAGCCAGTGAAAATGGTAAATTTGCTGTTAATTTCTTAGGTAAAATTTATGCTAATAAAATTTCTAGTAATAATAATGCCGAAGTCATTTTTAGATGGTTTAAATTAGTAATCACTACTAAGATTTCTAGTTATTATAATAAATTTGCTGATTGGTTGGGTACTGTTGGTAGAATGAAGTTCGTTAGACCTGGATATATTTTATTAAATGAAGCCGATCGTGAACTTGCTATTGCTACTTTTAAAAAGAATGAAAATAAATACCATCCAATTTGTGTCGCTATGGTTAAAAAAGATATTAACTTATAATAAAAGAAAAGAAGCCATTTATTCGAAATTTTGTGTACATAATATAATATAAAATGAAAAGAAATAAAAGAAAATCTTTTTTTAATGTATTAATGATTGTAATTGAGTGAATAATTGTAAACAATCACTTTTACCATATTGCTTCATTAATTCCATAATAGAGAAAAGCACAGAACCGCACATTTGTTGACGATTAACTTTATAGGACATATTTTTATTATCTTTATAACCACAAGGTGATCTAGCAACAATAGAAAAATATTCCATAGAATTTTCCAAAATAGCATCAGCTGTTAATTTACTGTTGTTGTTAATTTTCTTGTTGAATATTTCTTCGCCAACATTACTGTTGGCTAATTCATAAGCATATATGATTGATACAGATAAAGAAATTGCATGAGTGATACTAGAAAGGAATTTCATAATTGAATAATGATTCATTTCTCTTTGTTGTTGTAAAATAATATGCTTTAGAAAGATACATGCCTCTGAGAGAGATACATTACCAACGGGGGATTGTGACCAAGATTCAACGATTACTTGATTGGAAGTTGTTTGATTAACACGTTGCGTGTCAGAGCTTCCTGAAAGTTTAATATATCTTCCCAAAGCTATCACGTCTGAATAAAGACAATATAATGCAATGTGATAAAGACTAATATTTCCCCAATAATTATCATTTATGAAACTTTGATCATTATCTTTTTTCAAAATTCCCAAAGCTTTATCTAATTTATTGATTAATTCACGTCTTGGTAAAGTAGTACCAGTACGGATAGCTAATAATTCAATTGATTGAGAAAATTCTAATAATCCAAGACTTCTTAACAGGATAGATACTCTTGCAAGACTGTTGAAAACTATGGTTTTAGAGAAAGGTGATAATAAAGATAGATAAGATAAATGAGATTCATTAGCATTCAGAATAATTGATCTTAAAAATTCTAAAAAATTTTGATTATTGTAACTACTGAAGTTAGACATGTTAATTGATTTATAAGTTTCAAAGAAATGAATTGGATCGTCAGATTGCCATAATAATTCATGGTTCGGTAATTGTAAATTATTTAAATCAAACACAGAGATTAATAATTGTAAATCATTTTTAAAAGAATATTGAAAATCACAAATGAATAAGAAAAATATTGTTCTTTTGATAGTTTCAAAATAAATCCAATCATACCAACGATTACTTAAATCATTAATTGTTGATGAATGGTTTGTATTAGAGATGTTATTATTGTCCATATCATCATAACTATTATTAGATTCTACTGGATCAACTAACTGATTAATGAGTTCACTAAGTTTAAATCTCATAATATTCGAACTATGATCAATTTGTGATAATTGATTAAGTTTTAAATCACCCATATTACGGGATACATAATTGTATAATAAGAGACATTGCATAAGTGGCAAAGATAACTGAATATTATCATTAACCACATCCAAAATAATTTTTCTAAATTTTAAATTCATTGAAAGTGCTAACTGGTGTTCATTGTAGTCGTTAGAATTATTATTTTCAGTTGAAGTTGCGCTATTAGTATTGGCTATTGAAAAATTTTTCAGAGAAATTGACATTCCAATAATTAACATACTAATTAATAAGTAAATATTATTAGTGTTTGGATTAAAAGTTGCTTTATGAATAATTGGGAAACTAGAAGCAAAATGAGACCAAAAAGTTTGTAAATATTGATTAAATTTTTTTAAAGGGATTTTTTCAAGTTCATTTATGTTTAATATTTTAATCACTTTATTTCTAGTTTCTTGAGTAATTAGGATTGAAGTTTTTATAATACATGTTGAAACATTTTTTGCTGGTAATATAGGTTCAAATATTTGAAATTTATTATACTTGTCGTTTTTAATATTACCACTGAATAGCCACAAAATATTATCCATAAACCCAGTAGATAATCTTTTACGTTTATTACTATTAGTGCCATTGTTGTATGTTGTATTGCTATTATTGCTCTGGGCATCATTGTTGTTATCATTATTATGTATGTGCAGTATTTCAGGATTAAATTTTGAGATGTTACTAGACTTTGGGTAATTAAGAACAGAAGTATCTAAAGAATGGTGACGTTGATGTTGAGGTGCTGATTTAGTTTGCTGCTGCTGCTGCTGCTGCTGCTGTTGAACATGAATAGGACTGTTGATAATGGTGTTAGAAACAGTTGAAGGATAGGTAGGTATTTCATAAGAAGTAGAAGAAATTGAAGATAATGAAGTAGAAGATTCTCTAGAAGAAGTGGGAGAATTCAAATTAAGTTCCAGAAGGTCAGGTTGACTTTTATTTAATATATTCAATATATTTAATTTCTTATATTCCTTGTCATTCGACTTTTTAACTATAGGTGCTATTTCTTCTTGTTGTTGTTTTGGAGAAGTATTTTTAATAATGATGGGAGATTTCAATTTTGGTTTCTTTTTACTAGAAGTTTTCTTTGTTACTTTATTTGCTGTGGTTGGAGTAGTAATAGTCAGGGCTTTAACAACGAAAGAACTATTATTTTTCGGAGATAATGAATTAGTCCCAATATGGCTGTCACGTATTCTTTGATGCGACTTAGATTTATAATGTTTTGATATCAAATCAGATCTAGTAAATGAAAGATTGCATTGTTCGCATTTAAAAGGTTTAATAGTATTATGGTTAAGTTCATGACGAGTTAAATAATCTTTTCTAGTAAAGCTTTTACCACAAGCGCACACAAACAGCAGAGATTTGGTTGCTTTAGGGGTTGATGACATGGTAGTAACTGATAAAGAAAACATAAGAGTAATAATTACAATTATAATAGTAATAATTCAAATAATTGAAAGTTATAGTAAATAATTGAAAGGGGAAGGAGAAAAAGAAATAAATAAAAAAATTTTTTTTTCTAATACACCAGATGTCTTTGATTTTTCTTTTTGAATTTCCAATAATAAATAAATAAAAGATTAAAAAAAATATTTTTTATGAGATGAGGTTATGTAAGATTGATACTTAATTTATTGATCAATATATATATATATAGGTATGTATACAGTTATTGAGCTATTATTATCATAAGCTTCAGATATATAGAATGATAGATGAATAAAGAAAAGATATAGAGAGATAAATGATAAAAATAAAATATAATTTTATAAAATTTTATAATAAAATAAAATAAGAAGACTAAAAAATCTAAAGTACAAACGGTTTAGGTGAATAAATAAATAGAATGGATATGAATATGAATAAAACTTAGTAGTATAGTATGCTTATGTTGGTGGAAAAAATTACGTACATATTAATTGATAAAGTTTTTATTTATTGTAACTTTTTTCCGCCCCACCTATATAGTAGAGAAGCCATTTTCAATTGATGATTTGAATTTGGATGAAAGTGAAAATAGTTTATTGAGGGTACTACTGGTAGGTCCCTCTCCAAACAAAACAAATGACATGATAAATAATAATAAATAATAATAAATAATAATTAAAGAATAGAATGCAATGCAATTTTGTTAATGGCCTCCACCAAACCCAAATTAACGGAGATTTTGTTTTTGTCCAAAGCTCCTTTTCTCCAGAAATTCCGATTCTCTACCGGAGAAAGTTCCAACTTTAAACCTAATTATTATACTATAGTAGAATACTGTACCATTGGAGAATATTGATAACACTACTATTTATGAATATAATTTTATAATAATATGTATAGAAAAAGTATAGGATATATATATATGTATATATTACTATAGATAATATAAACAACATAACTATCTAAGCATAAGCATAATTGAAAAGCCTTTTCTAGTAATATTTATATTCTCTATGGCATATTTTCCAGGATTAAGATAGAGCCACTATAGTATAGTATCTATACTATAGTGTCTATACTAGGTGGCTCTACGGAAAAAATATTTTCGAAAGCCGATTTTCGTTCTCGTTTCAACGGATTTTACTCAATTAATCTTTTTTTGCACTACTGGTGCGAAGTGTGCACAATTAATTTCAACTAAATTTGTTTTATTTCTGATTTTATATTTGCAGATTTAAATTTACTCTCTTTTATCACATTACCAAATTCATCTATCGGCTCAATTTCTAATTCTTCGGTTTTAGCGAACCCTTGATCTTTTAATACTAATTCTTGCCTTAATCTTTGATACATTTCTTGCACTTCTTTATCTAATATTGATTTATCAATTTCTTCTTCTTCTTTTTCCCTTGTTAAATAATACTCATTTAGTCTTAATTCTGTATTTTCTATTATTTCATCTCTTAATATTGGGAAATTTTCATATTCTTTCTCTAATTCTTTTTCCAATTCTTCCTTTTTTATGATCTTACTATTTTTAGCAAGGCTATCATTGGCATCACTTACTTCTAATTTCTTTAATTCTTCTTCTATTAATTTCACTTGTTGATTATATTTCTCTATGTCTTTAGTATCTTCAATAATAGAATTTGGCATATCATACTCTATTTCTAAATCATCATCATACATATGTAATGTATATGCTTGTACCATGGTTTCCATTTCATCGGTTATACTTTGATAATCCATTTTAATCATTGGTACTTCATCTTCATCACTCTCAATTTCTTCTTCTATCTCCACTGCTTTCCTTTCTAATAATTGTTTTTGAATTTCTTTTCTTTTATTCAGTAATAATTCTTGTTCGTTATCTTTGGCGTATTTATCCATTTGATCTTTCTTGAACTCTTCAATGAGTCTATCCCCTTCTCCTTTAGGAATTCCAATGAGCAGACTCTGAGCTTTACTTTTAGTGGAGGTACTCTTAATTGTATTTTTATGATTAATATCTGTTTTTTTACTTGATTTACGAGGCATCGATAATGATCCCATTAGCTTTTTATTACCAAGTACTGCTTCTTTTCTTTTAGCATTTTTCAGCATAGGTTGGGGCATTATTACTTGTGAAATTTTCTTCCCTTTTTTGTCATCAATATTAGTCTTATTTTCTACTTTCTTTGCCCTTTGTTGTTCTTTCTGTTTTCTTTCTTTTAGAATATCGTATAATCCTTTCCCCTTCGCAGGTTCTTTACTGTTGTTGTTGGGTATCACTATACTACTACTTTCATTAAAAACTTTCACAGTTTCAATATCATTAAAGCTGACTTTTTTAGACTTAGTAGTCGACAATTTCGCAGAAGTAGTTTTTCCATCATCTTTTAAATAAGTTTCATTGATTTTCTTTAATTTTTCACGTCTCTCATTTGTTTTATTCGTGTGTAATTGTTTTTGATCATTTAAAAACTTTTGAAAATTTTCATTAAATACTGATGTTGGAGTTAACACTGATGTTATTATTTCATCATTTTCATCTAAAGTTTCAACAATATCAAACACAGGAAGTTCTTCCTCGTGATAACTAGTCATATTTCTTATTTATAATATATTGCTGGTAAATATTACTGATACATATATTACTGATATATAAATCACTACAACCATCTTCAATTATTAATCATAATAATTTTTTTTTCTGAATATTTTTTTTTTCCGATCTGAAAAATCGATGAGCAATAAAACATAAAATATTGTAATATAATCTAGAGTGAATATTTAATTAAAAATACAAGTACTTTCTCCATATGTGAACTATTTTTTTAGTTTCTGCTATTATATATTTACAATTTTATTAAATTATATATTTTAATCTCTCTATAGTAATTCTATAGCAATTCTATAGTCATTCTATAGCCATTCCATAATGGTTATATTTACTAGTAGCCCCTCTGTTTGGAGTACTTTGTACTGCACTCATAACCATCAAAAATTTGCAAAGAAAAAAATTTTTTCTTTTTCATCAAATTTTTTGGGTGGAAATTTTCCACCAACGAAAAGTGAAATTAAACAAAAAAAAAAGAAAAATTTTCCCTTTATTAAATACAACAGACACACACAAATACTATAAACATAAGATAATTATTATAATAGCATATAACATATAATAAGATATAATATAAATAGAAAAAATGGTCAAATTAACTCAAATTGAAGAAGACGATATCGTTGATGTCACTGAAGAAATCAATGAAAAATCCACAGGTTCTGAAAACGGTACTACTGAAAAGGCCGAAGCCAATGGTGAATCAGAAGCTTCTACTGCTGATGCTCAAGAAGATAATGATGATGAGACTCAAGAGCCAACTGAAGACAGCGAACTTGAGGAAGATGAAGATGACTATGAAGATGAAGATGACGAAGACGAAGATGATTTCGATATAGATAATGAAACTGTCTACGATAGAATAGTCGCTCTTAAAGATATCATTCCACCACAACAACGTTCAATTATCTCTTCAATTGGTTCTGGTGTCTATTCTTTAACCACTGGTGGTTTATTCAAATTTGGTAACCTTGCATGGGTTGTTAGTACTTCAGGTTTACTTTTAGGTGTTCCATTAGCCTTATCCATATTAGCTGAGCAACAATTAATTGAAATGGAAAAAGAAATGAAATTACAAGAAGAATCTAACTCTGTTTTAGCTCCAGGTTCTGAAAATGCTTTTGGTGCTGCCCCTGGTGCTCCAGCTGCTGCCTAAACAACATAATCATCAACCTAAAAATTTTACGAATAAACTTATTGTCAATCAACTATTCTCTGTTTCCTTTTTTGCTTAAATTTATTTTTTTAATGCTTCAATTATTTTTTGTATATAAATTTTGGAACTGAAAAAGAAAATCCAAATAAACCAGTCATATATCATCTCTTATTTTACTAATTTATTGTGTACATATAAAATTTGTAATTTATTGAATAGTAGTAATATATATATATATATATATATATGATAAGCAAGTGGGGTTATATAGTTTATTTGTTTCTATATAAACTTAAAGACTGAACATCTAATCAAGTTTCTTAGGGTGTTTAATAGTTAAAACCCAGATATCTAAGAATTTGGTTATTTCAGTGATAATTTCAGTGATGAAAGATCCATAAATACCACAACTAAGACCAAATCCGAGCCATGTTAATGAATTAACAGCATTACTGATATCAATTATATATTCATCCATGCTAGTATCAAAGCCTAAACCTTGAGCATGTAAATAATTCCAAATATGAATTAAGAACAAACTGATAATTTGGAAAAATGGGATGAAAATGGTTGGCACTTTGTGTGGGAAATCTGATAAAGTTAAGTGAGAGACGATAATTCTACCAACGTTAAAGGCAATTGAAGTACCGATTTGTAAGACCAATGGTAAGAATGAAGAGCTATTAGAGAAAAGGTAGGGAGAAGCAAAATAAGCAAAAATGGCAATCTCTATGAAATAAATGAAAAATGGGGTAAGTCCTAATAAAGATTTTCTTGCTTTAGTGGCACCATTTTCTTGTTTAGCATAAGCTTTCAAAACATTATTATAAGCTGATATGATATTGAAATAAAGTTGAACAATTGCAATACCGATATAAACAGCGCTTAAATCTAATTTAAAAACAGATTCTTTAGTGAATCCAATTGAATCAGTTAATTGCGATGGTATACCATAGTTGCTCAAATTAACGGAGATTGCTTCAGATTGAACCCAGATTTTAGATCCAAAAAATCCAGTGATAATGTATAAAATGATAATCATTAAAATCCCTTCAACAGGACCTGAAAATTCAGATAAATATAAAATATGAGTATGATATTCTTCCCAAGTTGAAAGATAGAAATTAGCTAAAATCCCAAATTGAGAGACTAAAAATAGCGGACTGTAGCCCATTTTAGTTACTGAGCCAAAGACAATTAAAGATAACGAAGTATTTAAAGCATCAACACAATGATCAAACAATTCACCAAGTGGGCCACTTTGGCCAGTTCTTCTTGCATGGGTACCATCACAAGCATCAAAAGTTTGATACATGAAAAGACCAAACGCATAAGTATAATTAGTCCAATCAGGAACATCTGGGTTATTCAAATACGGATCATAATAAAGCACTGTGATAACATTGATTAAAATAAACACAAATCCTGATAATGTGATTGCATTTGGGGCCATAGAAAGTGGGAATATTTTAACAAAATATGACCACCAGTATGGTTTTAAAAAATATTTGGTGACAATCGATCGATCTTCACCTTGATATTTATAATTTTTTAAATTTTGCAAATTTTCTATAAAGATACCCATCTTGAAGCAGCTTTCTTTTTCGTTTTTTTTTTTTGGTTTTTTTGGTTTTTTGTTTTGTTTGATCCTAATTGACCAATAATGAATATTAAAAAAGAGTTGGTGATACAATAAAAGAGAAAACGAATCTAAAGATAATAAATAATATTGCTGAAAGATAATAAAAAACGTTTACAGATAATAAGAAATATTGAAAGATTTACTAATACAAAAATTTTCGCTTGTTTTTTTTTTCCCTAGCTTTTTATTATATGTGCCCGTGTCAATGGTATATAAGTTTACAACTGTTAGTTTTCCACGTGCATTGCTTTTTCCTCCACCAGTGGATTAATTCAAAATAGCAATTCAATAGAGATATCTTACTAGGATGATTTGTGTTGCCTTAGCAAGAATCAGTTAATACAGAAAAGGTTATTGTTGTGTACATATATATCTGGAATACTGGTATTTATATTAGTCATGGTATAGTAGAAAAGTAATATATGGACATATATATATATACTTTTTGCCTCTTTAAGTAACAGCTAGTGAAATTGCTGCTTTCATGTATATGATAATAGTCAACTACTGAAAGTATTAAGAATAGATAATTATCTATTGGTAGATTAACTATAATGTAATGTGATAGCAATATTATGGATAATATAGGCACAATTATTCCATTATCTCACTTATTTTTTCCGTTTGCAGCGAACTTCTTTTTTTGTTTGGATTTTTTTTTTGTGCGTGTGCAACGCAAATTTCTAAAGAATTTTTTTCCAAAAATAAAAAAAAGGTCATCACCACACAAACTCATCTCATGAAGTATTTTTCAATTTTATTCAATTATATTTTTTTCTGTTGTAAGCTTTTTATTTAATTTGAAGATACTTTTGCAAAATTTATTGAATCTTCTTTTATTTATTTATTTTTTTTTCTGTATTTCGTTAGATAAACTTATATCTTATTACAAATACATTTCTTTCTTTCGTATTTTTCTTTTATTTTTCTTCATTCTCTTATTATAGATAGGTTATCAAGATCATGGAATTGAAGAACCCTTTCAAAAAAAATTCTAGATCTTTTTCTAGTGGAAGTGATGATATTGATCCATTTGCTTCTCCAGATGTTTATTATGGTGAAACTACCGATCCTTCAAGGACTTCTAAAGTGGTCAGAGGAAGAACTTTTTCACAAACATTGCCTAAGAATACTTTCATTGATTTTTATACCGATGATGGTATATCGACACCAAATGGTATCAAAAACAGCAAAAACAATATTAATACAAACAATAAATTCAAGAATACTGATAGTAAAAAAATTAAAATGAAGCGAAGATCGAGTGAAGATGATTTCACCTTCTCTTCAAAACGTTTTTTAATTAGTAATATTGATGCCACTTTGAAAAAGTTGCTCGAAAATGAAGATACTGATCATAATTATCAAATAACTATTGAAGATACAGGTCCTAAAGTTTTAAAGCTAGGTACTGCTAATTCTAATGGTTATAACCAATACGCTATTAGGGGTACTTATATGCTTTCTAATTTACTTCAAGAATTGACAATTGCTAAAAGAATGGGCCGTAATCAAATGATTTTAGATGAGGCAAGATTAAATGAAAACCCGGTTAATAGACTTAAAAGATTAATCTCAACACAATTTTGGAATTCTTTAACTCGAAGACTTGATGGCCATAATGTTGTTGAAATGGCTTATGATTCAAAGATAGAATCTGAATTCACCAGGCTTTATGTACCATATGATTGTCAAGACCAATACGATTTTTTTAATGATATTGCTATTAAGAATCCTAAATTGAAATTTAAAGTTGAAAAATTGCCAAAGCATATTACCCCTGAATATGTTAAATCTATTAATGATAAGCCTGGTTTGCTTGCATTAGCCATGGAGAGAGTTCCAAAACCTTTTTCAAATGGTTTTAAGGATTTAATTCCTCATGACGATAATGATGATAATAACGACGAAGACAAAATAGATTCACCACCTGCTGATAATAAAAATTATACTTTGAGAGCTTTCCCTTATGTTGTCCCTGGTGGGCGATTCAATGAACTTTATGGTTGGGACTCTTATATGATATCTTTAGGACTTTTAATAGATAATAGAGTGGATTTAGCGAAAGGCATGGTAGAGCATTTCATTTTCGAAATTAATCATTATGGGAAGATCTTAAATGCCAATAGAAGTTACTATTTGTGTCGTTCTCAACCACCATTTTTAACTGATATGGCGATTAAATTATACCTTAAATTAATTCAAAATGGTGATAATCCAATATTTGCTAAAGATCTTCTTTATAAAGCAATTCAAGCAGCAATAAAAGAATATAAAAGTGTTTGGACGTGTCATCCAAGAATTGATGTTGAAACTGGATTATCTAAATATCATCCTGATGGATTAGGAATCCCACCAGAGACTGAATCTGATCATTTCACTGCTTTGTTTACGCCTTATCTTGCTAAATATAAAGTATCATTAGAAAAATTCGAACAAATGTATAATGATGGTGAAATTAAAGAGCCTGAACTTGATGAGTATTTCTGTAATGATCGTGCAGTTCGAGAATCTGGTCATGATACTACTTATAGATTAGATAATAAAGCAGCCAGATTGTGCACCGTGGATTTAAATTCTTTACTTTATAAATATGAGATAGATATTGCTGATTGTATTAAAAAATACTTTAATGATAATTTCAAAATTGAAGCCACTGGGGAAATTGAAACTAGCGATGTGTGGTATAGAAGAGCTGGTAGACGGAAATTGGCTATGACTAAATATTTATGGTGTGAAAAGGAATCAATGTTCTTTGATTATGATACAAAATTGAAAACTCGTACTAATTATGAATCTGCTACTACTTTTTGGCCACTATGGGCAGGTGAAGCCACTGAAGAACAAGCTGAAGCTCTTGTCAAAAATTCTCTTGCTAAATTTGAAGAATATGGTGGAATTGTTGCTGGTACTAAAAAATCTAGAGGTGAAATCAATCTTGACCGTCCAAACAGACAATGGGATTATCCTTATGGATGGGCTCCTCAACAAATATTAACCTGGGTTGGTTTAGCTAAATATGGATTTGGTGATGATGCTAGAAGATTAGTTTACCGTTGGTTGTTTATAATGACTAAATCATTTGTTGATTATAACGGGATTGTCGTTGAAAAATATGATGTCACTCAGCCTACTGATCCTCATCGTGCTGATGTAGAATATGGTAATGTTGGTTCTGATTTTAAAGGTGTAGCTACAGAAGGATTTGGTTGGGTTAATGCTAGTTATGAAGTAGGATTACAATTTTTAAGTACTAGAGCCATTAGAGCTTTAGGAGCTGTCACACCTCCAGAATCATTTTTAAAGAGTTTAAAAGTTAAACCAGATATTGTCAATAATTGAAAGGAATTTCTCTTTTTCTTCGCACTTTTCATTTTTTATAATGTGCACGTAATATATATTCCATATATAGATGTTACAAATTTTCCTATATGTGCTACTTATATTTTAAATGGTTCTAATTACGAAATAAAACTTACAAACTGAAATTGCCATAATGCATTTATGGAATTTGTAGAATTCAACATTTAGTTCTTTTTCTCAAAAGGAATCAAAATTTAATAATTTTAAAATGTTTATAGTGGCATTTGATATTTTTGTTACTTCATTCCTCTATGGTTTATATTTGCTATTCTCAGCTCTCAATATCTTGACCATGCTGTCAAAGATTACAATTCATTATTTCTGGGTTAGGCGTCTTATGTAAGCATCTAATAATCAAACCTATTTAAACGAAGGGTTATCTCATATTGATGCTCTGGTTAGTCTTTCATCAAACCTTTTTATTGTCAATCCTTGAAGTGCTAATCATGATGACAGATTCAATGATAGATTATTAGCAGGTACATTGCATACTTCTGATTTAGCCATTTCAGTTGATGAAGACACTTACTTGGTAGTAAAGTAAAGACATTATGATGGCATTTGATGCTCTTATTGCTTCATATATTTACGGTAACATTTACTGTTCTTAAGATAAATTTATTATACTACATATCATTGCTTTGTTATTTGTTTCTCTAATCTTTTTATCTTAACTTTATTAATACACCTATTTTCAATTTGATTCTATACGAGTTACTATTAAAGTCTGATTTAATTTATTTCAACTTCATATATTCACTTCAATAATTATTGCATAGTAACAAATACATATGTACGGGTTGCTAGCTATAATTATATCACGTGACAGTAACCCTGCTTGCTTATTTTGTTTTAATTTTTTTTTTTTTATTTTAAAAAACTCAAGATTCCAAAAAATTTTCTTTCTTTCTATTTATCTCTTTTTATATTTTTGGTTTTTCTTTTTCCTCATCAACTATTACAGTCGTTGATGAGTGGTAACCTTTCATTATCAGTTTCATTGCCTCATCAGTAATTGAATCTTGTATTCTATTTTTGGTGGGAGATGTTGACTCGCTATGCCCTCACCACCTAATTATAGCGCTTAGGACCATCTGAGGCTGTTTAACAGTTGATCAAACAATTTTTCTTCTTTTCTCTTTTTTTTTCTCTCTCGATGGGCGCTAGTAGATATTTATGGATATTTTAATTGTAAGTTTTATTCGTAAAAGTATCTAAATTTAAACTCCATATAAATATATAATCATCATGATTTCCATTATTACTATTATAAACTATTGTCTAAAAACTATCATTACGAATATTTAAACTGTTATAAGAAAATTTTGTTCAAGTTTATTATTCGTCGACAATTAATTCTATAAACTCCAATTTTGTGGGCAGTACAGTTTTATGTTATGAGCTATGGGCCATATAAGACTATCACGAGATATATGCGTCAAATTTATTTATTTTTTTGTGCGGAATCAAATTTACCTTTTTTGTTGTATAGTATAGCAATTTATAGCGCAGCTCATCTCATTTTTATAACGCCCCCAGACAAGAAAAAGATAACAGAAATATATATATATAATAATTATTTTTTTTTTGCTTCCTCGTTTTCTTCTTTTGATCTGGTATTGGTTTACTTGATATATATTGATATCTTTTTTTATTATTATTATCCCACTATTTAAATATATTAATTAAAATATTCTGATACAGCTGTTAATTACTTTATATTTGACATATTTTAGCTATATTAATTGATATATACTCCTCTTTTTTTACCATACTTTTTACTTTTTTTTGCCCCCTCGATATTGCCTCCCTATTAGTTTATATCTTTATATATATATATATATATTTATATATCTTTTTATTAAAAACTTAAGACAACAACTAAGATGCTTCACAGAGATTCTAATACTGAGAAGTGGCCTACCAGATTACTTAAATTCCAATACGATGACGTCGTTGTCATCGGTAGAGCCTCAAAAGCTAGCAATGCTAATACCAAGGATATAAGAATCGCTAATGTTAACAATGCTTTTTTTAACGAAAGAACTTTATCTGCTGATCATGCAAGACTTTTAAGAGTAGCCTGCGACTCTCCTTTTAGCAGAGGTGGTAATAGCGCCGAATCTGGTCTTGTTTTATGGGATTCCGGATCCCGCCATGGGGTTGTTTATAATAACAAGTTATTACCAAAAGGTGTTAGAGTAGCGGTTAAGAAGGGAGACCTAATTGGCTTAGTTTATGATGTTAAAGTAAAAGGTTCAAAGTCTAAATCAAGCGCTAATAATTCAACTGCCGCCGACACCTCTGATGATGATAGTAGCAATTATCCTCTGGAAGACGTTAAAAATGGTTTGGTTGGCTCTAAAACTGGATTAACTAAAATTCCTGATGAATGGCCAGATGCTAATTTAAAATTATGTAAAGTTATTTTGAAGCTTGAAAGTAAAAAATGCTATAGTTTCTACCATTTTGTCAATTTAAGCAGAGTCATTTATGAAAATCCAAAGAAAATCATTTCTCAAGGTAGTTTAGATTATATTTTAAATTCTGATAACAATTCTGAGGATGCCCCATCAGGTAAAACTAATATTTCCAAGGAAAAAACTTATGATGAAGAAGCAAAAATCACCGAAGAGAAAGATGCCAAATGTAATGATACCGAAAAATCTTCAAATGTTTCCATTAATGATCGTATTATCAGCATTTTAAACAACACTTTTTCTGATATTAACAGTAATGTTAATAGTGAATCAAAGGATAATACTGAAGATATTGTTGTTAAAGATTATAATAACACTACTATTGATACTACTGTAATTGAAAAAGAAAGTGATGATAATGCATCTACTGTTTTTGATAATGTCCATAGCAATTCTTCCCAAAGTTCTCAAAATGATAGTATCGACAAGAAATTGCCAGCAGATGAGCATGATGACGAGGAAGATTATGCTAAATATTTAGATGACGCAGAGTGTTCATTTAGAAGTTATTTTGGAAGTAAAGAATCTGATGCTGAATCTGATGCTGAATCTGATGCTGAAGATAGCGATTATAATTTTGAAAATGATAACTACAATAAAGATAATGAAGATTACGATGATGATGATGACGATGATGATGACGACGATGATGATGATGATGATGACGACGACGATGATGATGATGCTGATGATGTTGATGTTGATGACGACGTCGTCCTTGACGATTATGAGAAGGAGAAGCAAGCTTCAAAATCGATGGATGAGTCAATTAGTGAAAATCTTTTCGGTGTTGATACAACTGTTGTGTTCTCTTCAGATCAAGATTTACCAAATGAAACTGAACCATGCACTGAAAATAACGTAGTAGTTAAAACAGAATCATTTGATGATTATAAAGAAGATAACAATAACGATATTATCGAAGAAGATAAAAATATTGACGATGATAATGGTGATATCATAATTGTAACAGGATCAGAATTAGATGAAGAAGTTAAAGACAAAGAAAATATTGATATGGCATCTCAGGTAAGACAATTTACTACCACAGTAGCACCTTTAACAACTAATCCAACTTTAAAGAGAAAATTTGAATTTGTTGAAGTTGTTAATGTTGATGATGGTATTAATAATAATAATACTGATAATGATGATGGTGATAATGATAATAATAATAATAAATTAGCAAGAAAGATTAAGAAACCAAAAAGATCATTATTATCTAAACAATTTTATTTTGGTTTAGCTCTTGGATCTGCTGTGACAATTTCCACTTTAAACATTGTCGCTGACTATTACGGTATGAATTGAGTGATCAATTAATTATTATAATTGATACCATCATCATGATATATTTTTGTTTTTATTTCCTCTTTATTTTTGCTTTCATTTTTCATTATTTTCTCTTTTTTATTTTTTCCCTTATTCTTTTATTTTTGGTATGGTTTTTTTTTATAACAACTGCTATTTTTATATTTTATTTCCTTGAATTGATTACCAAAAACTCAAAAAAAAACTAAGAAATATTAATAAAAAATTTTTTTTAAATAATCATCAAAATATTGTTAATTAATAAATAAATATATCGTAAAGAGTGTGATTTATATTTGAATATCTTATTTAATTATATTCACGTGCATATTTAAAGGAAAATCATTTCTGTGGCTGATTCCCCTTGGTAATCAATTTTAATTATTCCTATTGTGAGAGCAACAATTTAAAAACATCAGTGCAACCAACCAGGGCAAAAAACAAGAAAGAAAATTTTTTTGATTTTAAAAACAGGAACCGTCGCATTTTTTTTCTTTTTTCTATTTTCTATTTAACGACGATAAACATTGTTATAAGATTAGATACCAACCAATCAACCATTAATCAATTAATATTTAAAAACAAAAAAGAAAGAGAAATAGTAATCATAAAGTGCCATCTAATTTTATTTTATTATTTTATTATTTTATTATTTATTTGTTTATTTGTTTATTTTTTCTTAATTGATTTGTTTTTTATATTTACGTGATGTCGTCAACACCAGAAACATCTACAGCAGATGCTGATAAAGACCCAAATAAAAATACTAATCCTGTAACAAATTTGCCATCAGACCACCTTGATAACACTGATAGTAATAATAGTAATACTGAAGAATCATCTTCAATTCCACCTTATGAGAAACACGAAGTTGAAGTTGATGCGAAGGAAGTGGAGAAGGACGAGATTGAGGTGAAAAAAGAGGATGAGAAAGAAGATGTTAAAGTGAAAAAAGAAAATTCAGGAGAAGAAGGAGAAGAGTATGACCCAGAAAATCTTAGTGATTTTGATGTAGAGCAGGAATTACAAAATATTAACAACAAGAACAATGATACTGATAACGACGATAAAAGTAAGGAGCTTGCTGTTAGTGAAAACACTGAAGTCAAATCAGTATCTTCAAATGATGATACAGCCCATAATACTAATACCAGTGATGATACCTCTAGTAAATCAGTTGATACTGAATTATCTGTGAAATTAATGACTTATGTATTAAGTTTACCATTTATCAAAGATTCCAGTTTTTTAAATGCTTCCAATGAAGAAAAGCTTGTTTTAATTCAACAATATTTAGATAATCCCAAAGCGCCTAAATTCTTATCCATGATAAAGAATAAAGATACTGTCGGTAGTGCTGATAGTGGACTGACTTCTGAATTAATTAAAATCAACCCATATTGTCGAAGACCTGATATTAAACAGCCACTTTCTTTAGAAGAATACGATGAATATGGTGCTTTTGCTAAGAAAGAATGGGAATATTTAAATTCCGGCAATTGGGAACAATTCCCATTAGGTTCCAGATTGTTTGTTGGAAATTTACCTGCTAGCCATATCACAAAACAGAATATGTGGAGAATTTTTAAGCAATACGGTGAAGTTATTCAAATTTCTATCAAAGCTGGCTATGGTTTCTGCCAATTTAGAAATAGCGAAGATTGTAGCGCTGCAATTAAGGGTGAAACTGATGTTCCATTATATGGTAAAATAATGCATCTTGAAATATCTAAACCTCAAAAGACGAGAGCTGGGGGCAACGCTAATGACAGCCCAGAACCCCAATATAAGAAGTATACGCCAATTACCAATAAACACGATGTTAATAATAAGTCTAAGAAGAGAGTGTTACCATTAAACGATGTTCCAAGACGTTCCTTAAATAAACGTAGTACTAATGGTCCTAATAATTTCAATAATGATTATCAACAACAGCAACAACAGTTCCAGTATAATTCTTATAATCAAAATGCTTATAACAACAACAATAATAATAATAATAATAATAATAATAATAATGGACTAAAAAGAAGTAAAAGATCAGATGGTTATCGTCATCCTGGTAATAATAATATTAATAGCAATAGATCCCAAGCATGTAATTGTGAAATTTATATTAAAAAAGCTGCTGATCGTAATTTAGTGAATCAAATTGCGACCAGATTGAATAATCATGGTATGCTGGTCAATACTATTGATGTTAAACCTCATGTTTCATTAAGATCATTAATAAACAAGGCTGCTTATGCTGGTGTTTATGGTTTTATTGTTGTTCATAGAGATAGTAATTTAGACGTGCAAATCTTTGAACCCACTAGCAGTGGAGAAATGAAGCTTGATGAGTATAATACTGTTGAATTGGATGTTGCTATTGACCTTATTTTAAGAGCTAAGGCCAACAGATCGCAAAATCATAGTGGCAATATTATGCCACGTGAACCACTTGGACAACAAAGCAGATTTGGAGGTAATCATAATAATCATACTAATATTTTCCGTAATAATATGAATAATAGTTATCCAAATAATCCAAATAACCAATATAATAGCGGACCAAATAATTACAATGATGGATATTCTAATAACTACAATAACAATAATAATAATCCTAATAACTATAACAATTACCATAATAATAATAATAATAACCCAAATAATTATAACAGTAATGGTTATAACAACAACAATGGCTATAATAACAATTATGAAGGTAATAATTATAACAATAATGGTTATAATATGGGTGATTACAGAAATAACAGTAGTATGTATAATGAACCACCAATGCCCCGAAATAATAATAATTATAATAGTAATAATAACATGTACCCAGGTAATAATAGTCAACATGCCCAATTACAACAATTCCAAAATAACCCACCTTTCAATGTTCATCCCAATAATTCCATAGCGCCACCACCACCACAAATTATGAATTATAATAATGGTGGAAGTGAACCAAATACTGAATCAGATAATTATTATAAGAAAAAGCCACACCCAGATGAAAGCAATAATAACAATGCTGCACAAAACATTCAAAGTTTAATGAAAACTTTAGAAAGATTAAGTGGGAACAAAGATTAGTATTGATGTTATATTATTATCGCCCACCATGTAGTAGCTATCATTAAATATTTATTAATATTTTTTCTATCCTAACTAAAAAAAACTACAAAAAACTAAAAAAAAACTAAAACCAAATACAACAAACAAAAAATACTACCCATAATCAACTGTAGTAAACTGTTTTAATTTATTAATTGTAGTAAATACATAAAATCATTATTATTAAATTTATATATTTTTCATTGACCTTTTTTATGCGCATTAATTAACATTGATAAGTCATTAATTTGACTTTCAATTTTTTTTTCCATTACTGTGCTGTGATATTAATATTGAGGAAAAAACAAAGATATTACCTATCACAATTTGAATCTTTGCTTCTCAATGACTTTTATTATAGATAATATTACTAATGTAATAATTTACTATATATTATCTATATAAATAATTAAATATCCTATAATTATATGTAATTGATATTAAAAAAATAATTTTTTTTTTGTTTCGTACTCATTTAATAGAATTTTTCTTTTGTAGTCATTAATAGTTGTTGAGTATCAATATGTCTAAAATTGAAACCCTGTTTCTCACACCAAGTTTTGATAGGTTAATTCCTCCGAAAAGTGATATATGGAGTTCAAGCAGTGGTGATGAAAATGGCAACGATAATGATGGTGATAGTGCCAATAAAAGTGAAGTTGGAAGTTCTAGTGAAAATATCAATAAAGGTAGTAGCAGCGAAAGTGTTATTGCTAAAAAAGAACTGCAATCCATGTCTAAATTGAACTTGAAAGCACCTTTAGCTGATTCATTATCAAATTTACAATTGACTACAAAGAATAGCAATGATGAAAGTAGTACTAGTCAAAAATCAGTACCGGTCAATTCAGAGATATTAAAATTAAAATCAAAAAATTTCAATCCTAAAACAGTTAAGCTGGTATTGAATACATTATCAGTTGATTTAAATAAAAATATATTTGCTTCACCAGGAAGTTTGATGGAGATTCCAAATCGTAGTTGTAATAGCAGCGGTACTAGAAAGAGAAAGCAAGTGTATCGGCCCAAAGAGAATAAGAAAATCAAAAGGGAGATTGCTAATAAAGGAAGAATGATCAATAGAAGACTACAAAGAAGAATGTTTAATAATAATAGTAATAGTAATGGGTGGTTCATCAGCAATGCTCATTTAGAATTGAATAATGAAATGAAATTGCTGATTTATTCTTTGGCATTTTCATTATGCTTTGGGTGTGGGTTTAAACTTGTACAATATTACCAAAAGAAGTTCACGTAAGTGGCTGTTGACTAGCTTAGATTTTGATATTTTGTATAGTAGTTGATTACTTCCTATAATAAATTGTATTAGGTAATAGTTTTGTAATTGTGAATCACAACTTGTGATTGCTCGTCCGCTTCTCCGCTTTTCGTCCTGTTTTACTTTGACGATATTTATAAATTTAAAAAGAAAAAAGATTCAATTATTATCAACTAGGATAGTTCTCAGCTTAAATATTATAAAATTAAAATAACTAATAAATAATTCAATGGAAAGATGTCTAAATTTTCAAAATTTGATAATTTTATTGTTGAATTCATAAAGCCTTCAATAGTACAATTGCAAATCAATCAACCAAGAACAAAAAACAGTTTCACAGTTACAACCTGGAAACAATATGGTTCGATTTTAAATATTTTAAATACTGAATACCCAGAGGTTAAAGCAATTATATTGATTGGTTCGGGCTCATCCTTCTCATCTGGATTGAACATTAAAGATCCAGAATTTCATAAAGTTCTACTGATTAAAGATGATGAGAAACGTCATGAAGTATTTTATAAATTCATTAAAGAATTCCAAAAAGCAATTGGATTAGGTGCTAATATTAAAATCCCTATTATTGCTGTATGCCACGGTTATAACATTGGCCTTGCTTTAGATATTTTAGCCACTACTGATATTCGAATTGCCACTAAAGATTCGCAATTCAGTATTAAGGAGATTAATATTGGATTTCCAGCAGATATTGGATCATTGCAAAGATTACCCAAACTATTTAATAACCAATCAAAATTATCCGAACTTGCTCTCACTGGTGATATGTTTAATGCTAAATCAGCCTATGAATTGGGATTTGTATCTGAGGTTTTGAATACTAAAGAAGAAGCATTTGATAAGGCATTGAAAATTGCAACATCTATAGCTAGAAATGTAAATACTGCAGTTGAGGGAACTAAAATATCTTTAAAACAGATTCTAGAAGGAGCCTCGGTGGATGAAGGATTAGAATTCATTGCTAATTATAATAAAGTAAACATCACTGCTGAAAAGATATTGCCACTAATTAAAAAATCAAAGTTATAAATAATGATCTTGGAATCATAGCTATAATAAAAGTATTAATTTGCAGTAAAAAAAATGTACTCGAAATTTCTTATTGTATTGTTTCTTTTATCATCCTCTGTAATTTTTGTAGGTAGGTTTTTTAGCTAATATTTATTTTACTTATTGAGATGTATAATCGTTAAAGAAGAAGCGAGAAAAAATTTTTCAGAGTTGACCCATTACTACATTAAGATTCTTTTGAATGTTTGAGATATTTTAGTCAGAGTGATATATATTGTCTTTTTTGGTTTCTCCCTAACGAACTACCTATAATATATAATGATAGCATATATATATATATTTGATAATAAGCGATTTGTTACAATAATACTAATTACTAATTACATGGAATCAGCTAAATACATTTGTCAAAAAAAATTTTTTTGTCAAATAAAACGAAAAGGGAAATGAATAACTATAAAATAATAATAAAAATCAAAAAATCAAGTATAACAGGCAATTATTTATTTTTTGCCTATTCTCTTCAAAATTATAATTCACTATGAACTAATGGATCAACTACTGGAGCAGAGCCTTGTTGGAAAAACAAGTAGCCAATGAATATAATAGCTAATCCAAATCCTATAAGAGTAGTTAAAGTTCTTTCTTCTTCAACCTTGATAATAGCCTTCATTTTGCGTTCTTCTTCACTTCTATCCATAACATTCTTTAATATTGGAGTTGGGTTGGCCTTGATAACTTCTTTCGGAACGTTACTTGCTGGGTACATACTTTCGATAAATTGTTCAATTCTACCGCATAATATACCAATTTTTAAATAGTTTTTATTTGATGGATGGGATTTGTGATGAATTGATCTAATGTAGTAACGGAATACTTTAGTGACATCTTCTAAAGTTCTAGATTGTAATATTAATTTCAATGCAGTACCTTTCCTAATTTTAACATTTTTTTGGAAAACATCCGGGTTTTGGTAAACTAAATCTAAAGTAGCAATCGCCATAGTTTGTGGAATAGCACAAAAGTTGAAAGTTGATTGATCTTTTATAAGAGATAAGTAAGTGAGGACGTCAGTGACATGAGAAAGAACATTCAAGACAAGATCAGAGATACAGTCTAAAGCATCTTGCTCATTCTTTGGATCAGTAAAATCAGCTAATGAAGTAGCATATTTGCTCCAAATTTCCTTTGGCCAAAAAGATCTTTTATCATCAAGATCTTCTCTATAATCTCTTATAATATTAGTCTTTTGTAAGAAAAGGCCCATAGAATTAGCTAAATCTAAGTTATCTTCTAAAGATGGACTGACAAATTTAGCTAATATGATTAATCTAGTTAAACCATGACCAACTAAACCAGCGACATAATGACAGTATAAGTCATAATCCTTGATAGTTTCAACCCCATTTAAGTTGAAGTTTTCGTCAAGAATATAATCAGCCATACCGTTACCCATTTTATGGGTAATGTCTTTAATGACAGCTTGATATTCTTTCTTCAATTTATGGTATTCAGTCAAAATAGAATCGAATTGAACAAGAACAATACGATCTTTTTCATCAGGTCCATTACCATTAAAGGTCCAATCTTTAGTATCAAGCTTTTCATCAAAAGTTCTAAGCAAAGGAATTTTGATTTTAGAATCAATAGTCATATCATCTTCAATAGTGTCTAAAGCTCTTAATATAAGATAAAATAACATGACAGCATTTCTCAATTCAGGGTGTAATTCTTGAATAACTGCAGAGAATGAACGTGAAGTTTTTGTTAACAAAGTATAACAATTCTTTAAAGTAGCTGATTCTTTTGATGGATCTCTTGGGTGAAGTTCTTTCTTAAATGCAAAGAATTGGACTGCTGCTTTAAATTCACTTGGATGAAGTGCTAATTCTAATACTTTTCCCAATTTACCCATATTTAATATTAAATATATATTTGTATTCTTTAAATTATTATCTTAATATAGTTTAATAATTTATACTATTATTATTAAATTATATCGATTTAATAAATGATTCAATAAATCATCAATATTGACAACAAATAATCAAAAAGAGAAAAATCAAAATTTTTTTCTCATTTTTAATTACCAATTTTTCTTCAAAAAAAAAACATATCTTCTCGTATAAAAAAAATTAAAAGAGAAAAAAACTCATAGAAAAAATATATCATCTCAAGAAAAAAATTACTATGAGATATTATTATTGATTTTTCACCTGTTCATCGAGGATTCAATCTTCTAAGTGCATTATTATATATCATTTATAATACTAAAACTTTTGTATATTATATTAATATGATGATTATTATGAGGTCAAATTATTAAAAAGATAAAAGAAGAAGAAGAAAAAAAAAAGAAAAAAAAAAAGAAAATTAAAACGAGCTAATCATGAATAGTCGAAGATATTATGGTAATTTATAATGATTTTCTATATGATATCCAGGTGACTATAATAACGAGAGAAAATTATGATAAACTCAATTACTACCACCAAAATCAATTTTAGAAAACGTTCCACGAGCTTCTCTTAAAACTTTTTGAATATATAATTCTTCACTGATATTTGTGGAACCAGTAGCAATAATTTCTTTTCTACTTTCATAAACTTTACTGACTTTTGAATCATCTGGAACCACAATCATAATAGCCATATTATCAGTTAAACTGCTAATGTATAAGTTTTTTCTACCACCATAAATCGTCAATGTTTGTAATCCAGCAGATATTTTTTCTACTGATTTTTTGTAATTTTTAATAGTTCCTGATATTCTTTGAATACTTGAATTTACTCTCAGTCTATCATCGGCATTCTTAGGCTTTGGATATGTTGTAATAAAAAGAAATGTAGAAGTTTCAAACACTGTTAATAATTCGGCATTCGTCAAGTCAGCAATTTTAGCCAAATGGCTATCAATAGTATCAGTCTCTGGAATTAAAGAACCAACAATTCGTGACCATGCTTCGAATAAACTTTGATCCCAAATTGAAGTACCAGTGAAAAATGTCTTGAACTTTGAGAAAACATTACATTCAGTCTTTATTGTTGTTAAAAAAGAATTTAACGTGCCTTCTCTAGCATCAATAGGAACTAAATCCATTTTATGAAGAAGCACATATATAATACACTCAGGGCTAACTTTATGTAAGGTGGTTAATATAAGATTAAATATTTCAAAATCTTTAGTTCTTGACAGTTCAACATCAAACACATAAATTAAAAGCTTTGCATTAGTAAGTCTATTATTACCGTTGTTAATATAATTCATCATAAAAGAATCTTGCCCACCACAATCCATTAATGATAAATTTAAGTTATTTAATAATTTAATTTGAGTTCTTTCAACATCGATAGTTGCACCTAATCTTCTCGTATCAACTGCTGTATAATTAGAGAAAATCATATTTCTCATTGAGGATTTCCCTGAACCACTTTTCCCCATAAGAAGCACATTTTTGTAATTCATTTTTATTTTATTTGTTCTAGATGTTAAAATGTTAAAATATTATATGCTTATTGTTAAATAGTGTTTTATCTAATATTAAAAATGCTAATATGTATATTCGATAGAGCAATAATTGATGATGGATATTTTCATTTATTCATTCATTTATTCATTCATTCATTTATTTACTTATTTTTTTTTCTTATCCTGATTTTTTTTTTTTAGTATGCTGGAAATTAATATTTTTCCTTGCTAAGTATTTCCCTTAGTATAAGAATTTCATGATTTTTTTATTTGAACTTACCATGATTATAATGAAGATAAACTTTTAGAACTCTCCCTTTAAAATCATATTAACACTATATCAATATTATTACCGTGATATATAGCTATCTAATGTCTAATGCCATACTTATCAGTATCATTCCTTATAGTAGTCAGTATTTTAAATAAGAGTGTATTTAGCATGTCAAGAACATTTATATTAGTGTCCTTTTAGCAAACTTTTCACATCGGTGTTATTGTTCGGATTTTATTTATTTTAAATCCGAAAAATAATCACCGCCGCTCCTTCATCTGGAGAAAAATGGTAAAATTGAAATTGACAAAAAATCGGAAAAACTATTTATACCACCCCTCTTCGTTATTTCCAGTTTTTCCATAAATTTTCCTTTAAATCTTTTTTTCTTTTTATGAAGATTTATTATCATTATATTTAATCAATATTTAATTTGTTCTATTATAATGTCTGACAAGAAAATCTTGAACGTGGGTATCATTGGTACTGGTGTAAGTATATATTCATGCTTGTTTGTTTCTTTCGTTATTGTTTTAGTGTTTCAAATCAATTACTAACTCTCTATTAGATCTTTGCTACTGAAAAGCATTTACCATCATTTCAAAAATTACCAAATGAATTTAAAGTGGTAGCATGTTCTAACCGCACTAAATCCAAGGCTGAAATTTTTGCTTCTGCAGCAGGTATTTCTCAAGATAAGATTTATGAAAATGTTGATGACTTAATCAATGATCCAGATGTTGATGTTATTGATGCTTTGCTACCTGTTGCAAATAACGTTTCCATTATTGAAAAGGCTATCCATGCTGGTAAACCAATCACTATTGAAAAACCAATTGCTAATAATTTAGAAAATGCTCAAAAAATTGTTGAATTAGCTTCAAAGACTGATATTCCAATATTGATCTTGGAAAATTGGTTATACCACAAAGCCTTAGACACTGTCAAATCTCATTTAAAAGAAATAGGTTCAATCATTGGTTTCACGTATCAATCTACCGGTCCTTTCTATAAAAGTAATAAATATTTGACTACTTCTTGGAGAGCTAAACCTCAACATATTGGTGGATTCTTATCTGACGGTGGTGTTCATCAACTTGCTTATTTAGTTGATGTTTTAGGTGAAGTTGATTCCATTTCTGCTCATACTACTCAAGTTAGAAAAGAATCCGGCACTGATGATGTTTGGTTTTCTACTTTGAAATTGAAAAACGGTGCTATTGGTACTTTCACTTATGGTTCTGCCTTTGGTGCTATTGATAAAAATAGATATTTTATCATTTATGGTTCTAAAGGTTCTATCAATTTTGATTTCTCACCAGCTAATCCAAAGCCTTTTGTTAAATTAGCATTAGGTGAATTTGGTGAAGATAAAACCGAAACCGTTATTGAAATTGATGAAACTGATAAATCTGGTGGCGTTATCACTGAATTCTCTAACTTCTATGATGCAGTTATTAATAAGGATAAATCTTTATTAAGAGGTAAACCTTCGGTCACTTTCCATCATTTAGCTATTGTCGGCGCTGCTTTAGAAAGTTCTTCTAAAGATGGTGCATCGGTAAAAGTTATGGAAGCTTAATACTACTACATTAACTTTGGTTTTATTATTATAATAAATAATATTTAATTAATCTATTAATCTATAAATGTCCCCTTTATAAAACACGAATGAAAAAAAAAATAAAAATATAAACTAAGCAAAATAAACAAATAAATAAATCAAAACAGGATATCATGAAAAAATGCAATGTAAAAAAATAAAATAAAGATATGAGATTGTAAAAAAAATGAGAACAAAGATGTTAAACTAAAAACTTGTTATAAAATCTTTTAATAGCTTTGGTTTTTTTTTTGGAAGTTGCTTCTCTTTCAGCGTAAGCTTCAATTTCAGATTTGATATATTTCTCTTCAATAGTATCAACACAATCTTTATAAAAGAACAAGTCAGCATCTTCAAGTTTAACAAATTTAGTTCCATAATAAAATTTAAATAGGAGATAAATGATTAAGAACACCGGAATACAAATGTAACCAGTGATTAATCTGGTATATTCAAAATTTTCTGTATCAAAAAAAACACCAAATTCTCTGAATACAATAACGAACCCAACAAAGACCATGGCCACATAAGAAAAGAATGATCCACCTTTACATTTGAATGCAAAATCATTGCGATTGATATTTTGTTTCTTAAGAGCACCAACGAATCTAATATGAGTCAATAAAATAAAAAACCATAAAATTAAACCGAAACCAGTAGTTGAATTTGCAAATAACTCAAATAAGCTTCTTAAAGATCCTTGAACACCAATATATGCTAAACAATTGAACGCAAAAATTAAAATAATTGAATAAATTGGGATACCTTTGGCAGTAGTTCTACTAAAAATTTTTGGAGCTAACCCGCTTGCCGATAACCCATATAAAATTCTAGTACTAATATAGAAACTACTGTTAGCAGCAGAGAGCACAAAGATAAAAATGAAAGCATTAATAATACTTGGTAAAACAGTCATACCAGCATTATTAACAGCGATGATAAAAGCACTTGATGCACTAGTAACGTCGTTAGAGTTTTTAACATTTTCAATTAAACTAGAATCGTTATATGCAACAGCCATAGAAAGTAAGAAAACGATTGGTAAATATGCTGAAAAAATGCATAAAAATAAAATATTTTTGGCTTTTGGAATTGTTCTTCTTGGATAATAAGCTTCAGCAACAGTGACACAAAAAGATTCAACCCCAACAAATGAAAATACACTACCACTGATAGCAGCACAAAAGGAAATAAACCCACCAATACATTTTGTGGACACTTTATAAGTATCAGTTTTAACAATACCTGGATTTTGCCAGTATTTGAATCCAATCACATCTTTATTTGGGCCTGCACCCCCAAGCAATGCAATAAGGAAACAAATTAAAAATGCGTAAATTACAAGTTTAACTATAATGAAAATATCCGCCACTGTAGCGATTTTCCCAACATCAACATAATTAAGCACGGTAAGAATCACAATGAATAGTGTTATCCAAACTGCAGGGTTAATTTGATCATCTGGAATCCAATACAGAACTGCTAATGCACCAGCAAAAATTTGGTTTGGCCCAATGATTAAGTATTGAAATAAATAACAATATCCAAGAGCATAGCCTATAGATGCATCAACAAATCTTTCAGTGTAACCAGAATAAGCATTTGGTAACGGAATATAAGTGCACATTTCACATAAAGCACATACCACTTGATAACAAAGTAAAGCAAGGAAAATATATGCAAAGATTAAAGGGAATGGTCCACATTCTACAAGGACTTTACCAGTGTTGATAAGAACCCCAGTACCAAAAATTGAGCATAGAGTAATTGATGAAATATTATGTGCCTTCAAGACTTGATTTAACCTACCTTTAATAATATTTGGATTGTCTTCACCTGCAGATCCTTCCCTTGACCAGTCTTTACTATCATGTAAAGTGTCTTCTAAAGTTGAATTGTCGATATTCATATAATTAATAGCAGGAGTCATAGCCTCCTTACTTGAAGTTGGTCTATTATGATATTGTAAAACTCCACCAACACCTGGAGTCATCATTGGAGTATTGAACTTTCCTACATTATTATAGTGATGAAGCATTGGAGTTTTGTAATTATTGCTGTTTGGAGAGCCCCTGTGAGAAGAATGTTCCTTTAAAAATTTTTGGGTTAAAGGTTTTCTCACTTGTGATTGATTAATTTCTTTACTTTGTTGATGAGCAATATCATCATATTCAGTAAATGTATGTTCACTATTTTGACTGCATGCATCACCAAAACTATCTATAGTATTAACTTTACTAATTGCATCCAAGTCATTATTCATTTTATTATTATCATTATCACCAGAAATTGTATTATTATCGTCACTGTTCCAAGATTGATTATCACCAATAGAAATTGGAGAAGCAATATTACTATTAGCATCACTATTAATATTAATGTCATAGTTATCACTTTTGATATCGTTGCTATTTTTGTTATTATTTATTGTGTTAGACTGTTGTGAAGTTGTTTCTGATAAAGTTTTTAAAACTGAATCATTGTATATTTCTAAAGTATTGAAGATTTCAGTGTATAAACTCTCACATGGAGATTGAGGAGTTCTTGAATAACTAGGAATTGTAGGAGGTAACATATCACTATCATCATTATTTTGGGTTTTGTTTATCCCAAATGAGTTTCTCATAAATGTGCTCAATCTCGATGTACGTTTCTCGTCATCTTGATTATTATATGTATTAGAACTCATATTCTATTTCTAAATTATTATTAGCTATTATTATTATAATTATTATCGATTTAAAAAAATAGATTTGATATAATATATTATAAATAATTGCAAAAGATTAAAATGTTCAAAAAACATTAAAAATATAAAAAAAAAATTGACAGGTAGTTAAAATGATAAAAGAGTGGGTATATATTAGAATATATATACCATCAGTAACATTTTCAAGGTAAAAGCTAGTAGAGATAAGAAATAATAATGTGATGCTAGACTTTAAAATTTAATTAAAAGATAAGAACAGCAATTGTTAAAGTAAAAAAAAAACATACTTCAGGATATGAATTAAAAATTATTGAACTGAATGTCAGTATTATAATAATATATCCATGCATGGTACTAAAAGAAAAAAAGAATCACAAAGTGCGGAACGGTAATAAAAAAAGAAATGCAAAAAATTTTTTTTCCTCCCATCAATAAGTCAGATAAAAGATAACTGGAGATGTTTGTCAGTTTTTCCCCAATTTAATAAATAGGCTGTAGTACTACCTGTTACTATATTACTTTTATTTAATTAAATTAAATCTTATGATTAAGATAAAATATAAGGTACTGCTGTGTTTTACTGAATTATTTACTATAGTAACTATTTAATGAATGGATCCAAGGGTAATCAACATATTTCTTATTTATTGTGATTATTACCATATTATATAATAATATTGTATATGACAACTGTAAAACGGTGAATTAAAATAATGAGAAGAGAACACAAATATTAAAATACTGAGAAGAGAAAAAAAATATTGTCTCGCTCTGAATCAAAGGAAAAGACAACGTTAATCAGAAGATACAAACAAGAGACGTCCCAAGTAAAAATACTAATGGCTATTTACTCAAAATAAATGTTAAAACAATTGTTTCTAAATAACGTAACGGTACACTTGCCGAATAATACAACATGTAATACTACAATACTATTTATTAAGAAGTTTGTTACAGAATCTATTTATATACTTTTTTTTTTTTTCTGAAGTTAAAATTTGTTCCTGCAGAAAATTTGTTTTAAATTTTTACATCAAAAAGAAAAGAAGGAAATTTTCATTTTTAGCTCCAGCTATCTATGCATGATCAAGAAATTCTCTATCAATGACACCAATCCATATGTATATATATTGATGGTGATCATTCAATGGTAATTACAGATGTGTAGTTAATGATTTAAAATTAAAATTAAAACTTTATCCACTATTGATTATAAAGGAATAAATAAAAGTTAATGATTGAATTTGTAAAACTTAAAGAACTCAGAGTATCTATCTTAAATACATGAAGGATAAGCTAGACAAATATTAGAAAATGATGAAAGGAAACAAAGAAAGAAAAAAGAAAAAAAAAAGGAATGAATCAGATAATTGAATGAATAAGGATACTTACTCGCTATCTCTAATTTCGTCAGATACTAACTGAGGTTTCTTGAAATCACCAAGGAAATATCTTAATAAATAACAACAACCAGAAGCAATAATAGAAATACCACAAATTAAAAGAAGAATCATGTTACTATCACGGTATAATCTCTTCTTATCTTCTGGCCAACCAGAGTATAAAGCATAAGTAGCCATAACAGAACCCAAGTTACCTAACCCCGAAACAAGAGCTGAAGCAGCAGCGGTACCAACATCACCATGAATTGGTTGGAAAATTTCAGCAGTCCATGCCATTGTGATTGGAACAGTTGGACCTAATCCAAACCCACAAATTAATAAACCACCATATTTATTCCATTTACCATGAGCATAAGTCATAACACATAATCCACAAATGATAATTAAAGTAGATAAAGAGAAAATTAAGCCCCTAAAACTTTTAAACTTATCAGCAAATGGAGTAATTAAAATAATACCACCTAAATCAAACAACCAAATTGGAGCATAAAGTAAAGAAACGTTAATAGAACTTAATCCTGGATTGTAAGTCTTGATAATAGTTGTACCAAAAACTGCTAAACCAAAACCAGTACCAACGACCCCGAAATACATCATAATTAAAGGCCAAAGTCTTGGATCTTTGAAAACACGCCAAAGGTCTGAAAAAGTCCATTGCATTCTTCTTTTAGTGTAAGATTCAATATCTTTCATATGAGTTTCAGCATCAGCATCATTCAAAGGATAAACATTCTTAGGTAAGTATGACTTAAGTTTATTTTCAATTCTATTCATTCTGGAGTCAAGAATTTCGGTGGATACTGGTCTATCAGGTAACCACCAAATTAAAGTAATACCAACAGCAACAGTGATAACCCCGTAAGCTAAGAAAAGCCATTGCCAACCGTAATATCCTCTATTACCATCAACTTTTTGGAAACCAGCGGCAACTAACCCAGCAGCAGCGGCTGACATTTGGGCAGCAGTGAAATAGTAACCAATTCTTCTAGTGGATCTATGAGTTGGATACCATAATGAAATATAGTAAGCCATACCAGGCCAGGTACCAGCACCACACATACCACTAATGAATCTAACGGCGATTAAACCACCAGAGTTATGTAAAGTAGTATAACAAGCATAAACAAGCCCAACAGAGATTGTAATTCTTGATAACCAAATTTGAGGAGGTAATCTAGTCATCATCAAATTCATAGGCAAGTCAAAGATAATATAGGCAACATAATACAAAGCACTAGCAGTGGATAGGTTATGAGAAGTTAAAGACAAACTTTGTGATAAAGAATGTTTCTTTTCATAGTTCATAGTCAATGTGTTACCATAAGCTGAAGAACCAAAGGAGGTTAAAAAATATAAACACCATAAAGCTGGAATAATTCTGAAATCTAAGCGAAGGTAAATTCTGTCAAGTTTCTTTTGTTCTTCATGAGTCAAAATGGCCGGCTCTTCAATTCTATCATTGACAAGAGCTCCAGCACCATTCTTGCTCTTATTAGATTCAATAGAAGAAGACATATTTTTATTTGTATCTCTGTCTATATATAATTGAATTTATTTAAGAATATTTCTTCAATAATAGTTCTTCAATAATAGTGCTCTTTACTAAGATGGAAAAATATATAAACAAGGAGATAGAAAAACTAGAATTTCAGGAATCAAAGCAGTTCTTATATAATCTTCAAAATAAAATTTATATCGCAATAAAAAAGAATAGTCATATTAAATATTCCCAAAAATCTCCAAGGAAAGAGAACAAAACAAAGAAAGATGATTATTGTTGGAAATCTCTTTTTATTTTGACTTTTGAAATCAAAAACTTTCCTATGCAAAAAATATCAATATAAAAAAAAAATTTTTTTTGTATTACGCCGTGAGACAAAAAGAAATATGAATCATTTTTCCTTATTGGGCTAAAACATGAGTCAAATTGTCAAATTTTATGGGGAAATTATCAAGGGTTCCATTTTTAAGGTTTTTAAAAGTGAAGAAACTGACAATCCAACAGTTATCCATTTAATATAATAATCTTTCATTTCATAATAAATATTATAATTGATTGAATTTTGTTTAAAAATTTTCATATATGTTGGATAAGTAAATTAAATTTAATAAAAAACTGATTCATTTAAGAGTCATACTCTTTATTGTTGTTCCAGAACCATCAATATTATCAATTGTATAATTAATAATTCAACAAACAACAAAAGTCATGTAAAAAATATTGTAAAAATAAAAAGCGCAGAAGAAAACCATCAAACAATTATCTTATTATAAGTATTAAATGAAACTAATGGATACTTTGTTATTTCTGCATGTATTGGACAGACAAAACCTGAACTAAGTAATATTCTTCATCTTATTACGCCGTATGTGAACTGAAGTCATATCTTCTGCAAGAGCTTTCTTTATCATATTTTATGTAATTTTCATTATTCACACATTCAGAATTATTCGTTTAATCATTGCTAATTAATTGAAAATTCTTTCTATCGTTGGATTTTGAATTGTACCGTTTGTCGGCCGTACAATGCTTGGAATATATTAATGAAATCATATTTACATAATAGGAAACATATTTTAAAGGTAATTGGTTAAGAAGTTTATATTAGATGTATTACTAGCCTAAACAGAAATATTTTATCATAATATTCTTTCCTAATTTGTTTAATTTTTCAACAAATACGATTTTGTTAGTTTTAAGAAGTACTGTATGTTAAAAAGAGAAATAAATTAAAATGTATATATTAAGATAGATAGTTATATAAGTTTTTGTGAGGCATTCAAAATTAATATTCCTAAAAGAAATAAAATTTAATTAAATAAAATTAATTAAATTATGTTCCAAGTTATTCATGTATATTTAATTGTATGTGGTAGATTCTTTCTGTCTTCATTCAATGTAGGTTTTCCATATATCCTATCCTTCTAGACGATTTCATTAGTTGTAGTTGGTAATTATTGCTAACGATTATGGCAGATGATCAATAATGATGGGTCCCTCATTGGCAGCTCGTTATTACCATTAACCATCTGTTTTAAATACCGAGTAATATGCCAAAGCGGGTTAACGGCCATTTTATCTGATTTTATTGCCTTTTTGACCGGGTTTGGACTTTTAGCTCCCTCTAAGTAAAAGGTAGACAACAAAAATTTCTCGTTTCATACAAAGCGGACTTAGCTCAGTTGGGAGAGCGTCAGACTGAAGTTTAATACTTGTAATCTGAAGGTCCTGAGTTCGATCCTCAGAGTTCGCAAATTTTTTTTACATTTTTAATATTTTAATTTAGTATGATTAAGTCCCTCAAAAATAATGTCGTAACCTGCTAGTCACAATATAAGAAGATCAATATTAGAAACTGCTGGAACATTCTAGAAGATATATATTTAGAAGTTGTTTAGAACATCCTAGTCACGATATTAGAATATATCTACATTAAAGAACAATCGGATATTATCAAACATATATCAATAATAATACATCATAAGAATCTTCTAGAAAGAGCAGAGTCATGGAAACCTACAGTT